>JAOVYW010000169.1:20582-38128 GCA_025775045.1 Hiodon tergisus | reverse complement strand
TATACAGTGCCATATACTTTAACATGCACTGGAAGGCTCAGAGGGTATACAGTGCCATATACTTTAACATGCACTGGCTGCTTTTGAATGAATAATGTTTAATACTTCCCTCCCACATGCACCAAAACAATGTGCTGCCTGAATATGAAGCAAACACCATATTTAGTTCATTAAGTAGCGTTGAGCGGTGACACCGGCACCCTTTCCATGGGCAGAAATGTTACCTGTGACATAAAAAGCAGGACATCGCTGTTGCATCCTGGATGATTGCATTACGGAAACAGTTTTGTTGAATGGACAATCAGATCTCCACGGAGTAACTCCTGGTAAATCATAAGCAGGGCAGTGGGCACTGAGATCATTGCAAATGCACACACTGAGTTAGGACTGAGTCTGTTTTCTTGTGAATAGGAAATCAAGTGCCATTAGAATGGAACGATTTGGCTTGTCTCCCTCTCCATTCTTTTGCCCTGTCATGCCTGCCAATGAGTGCATCTCTCAAATCATCAGAAGTTTCTACTCTTGAATGGATTGTCAGTCAGCCATTTTGTCTTCAATAAAAAGGCCTTCCAGAATGTCTAAATAAAACAACATTTTCAGCTGCGTTTATTCAGCTACAAATGGACCAGGTTGGCATCACGTGTAGACACTTTTCTTCATAGTGAACTTTTAATTGAGTGACCAAGGCAACTCTCTGTGGAAGTTAATGTTTACTCATGTTGTGTGTGTATATGCGTGCATGTGTTTCAGCTATTAATCCATTAATGAGTAACATTGTTATGTTTTGCACACACAAATGGGTGGGTGAATGAATATAGTATGAGCTGGAGCATATTGTGTCTTCAGGTCTTTTCTCGTTCTTTTTGTGAAAATTATGAGCCAGGGAGGAAAACATAACAAACAGTAAATTATGTAAATAATGGCTACAACGTGTACCTTTAATTCCTCTGTTTGATCTGTAAGTGCTGCATGGGAAAAAATACCTGAGGTCTGAAAATTAGATGAGAACATGAGAGAGGGATTTGAGATTAGAGAAGGTGCAGCAATCATGATGGACCATCATCAAGGGGTGACCAAAGCAGCCACCTTCAGTAAACCAATGGAGTCTATGTGTTTACATTATTATTATTATTATTACTATTATTTTGGCATTAAACGAATGCCCATATTCAGAACAAGTCCAACGGTCAAGGATCGTAGGAACACACATACCTCGTACATACCTCGCACATAAGTCAAGAACAACTAGAAAATCATAACGGTACATCTAAAAAACAAAAACAAAAAAGATACTACAACAACACAGAAAAATACAGCTGGTCATCAGAACAGAGGGTGCACCATTTGCAGGCACCTCATGAAAAGATTCAGCGGAGGTGAGTAACATCGGAACGGATGGGGAGAATGCAGCAGTGCTCAGAGAGGTGGAAAGGGAACGTTAACAGTTCAGCCGGGATGCAGTCTCGGGAAAGCACCGGGCCCGGCTGCTTTGCGGGAGGGAGGTGAGGGAGAGAGAAAGAGAAAAAACTATCAGCGTGGGAGGGGTTCTCCAGGTGAACTGTCAGCTGGGTCACTGACTGGAAGCACAGAGAGGCCTGGGGGGGTCATAGGCATCAAAGCTATGCAGTTTTAATATCGGCGAAAAACATTCACTGAGTACCGAGGAGACAGAGAGATGGCTAGAAGTAATTTTCAGTTATAATGCCACAATTTCCATAGAAAGGTATTTAGAGCTATGTCTGTCACATCAACACTCTATGTTAACATAAAATGAAGTCACACAATGAGACGATTGACAGATGTAATTGGTGGATGAAAGGTAATAGTGGATGCACAAATCTATGATCAAATGTTGGAGATCATTCAATTTTCCATCATGGCTGAAGCACTAAGGCAAAATGTATAATTTTTGTAACCACAGCCGATCTTATCCCTGTGGTGTCAGTTAAATTTTCGGGCATTTTTAGTAAAAAAAATTGTCATAGATTCAGTGGTTACGTTGGTTCCACAATGTTGTGTGAATTTTGGTCGTTGCGTTCACCTGTGCTGGCGGTGGACGGGCGTGGTGAGCGGGCCAATCCGCAGGTGAGCCTCACAGCCCCTAGCAGGCAGGCGACTGAGGAGGGGAGATCAGGCACATCAAAGCAGGGAGGGTGTGGGTGGGATCAAAGTAGGACTGGAGTGGGGCACAGCAATCTGGGGGGATATGTTCTCCTTCAAATCTATTGCTCAACTGGGTCTCAGGCAGCTTTATCGGTTGTCATAAAGATCTGAGTGCGCTTTTAAGGCCCTTTGGAGCTTTCAGAGAGGAGCGCCGAGGCCAGGCAATCTTCTCTGTGAAGATTGCCAAACAATTACTTGGCCTGGAGCCTCCCAGAAGCCGGATCTTCTCAAAGAGAAAGGGGAGACGACAATGCCAGTGTCCTGGAGTGTCACTTATTGTCTCTGAAGGAGATAAAGGTGAGAGAGCTTGCGGCTATCCACCAACGGCATTTTTCGGTACCTTCTCATAATAGTATTTGTGTGGCCATTGTCTGTTTGTATGTGTGCATATGAAAGTGGGACTGAGAATGCACCACCCTGCTAACTTCCCCTCTCCCACTTGGGTCTGAAGGGGGAAAAAGGGTCTTGAGTTATCTGACACTGGGAATGGAGCTTAGGGTTTGAGCAGGTTCACCTCTCAGGGAGTGAACTCTCTCCTCCAAGATATATAATGCCATCTCATTTTTTTGTTCTTTTTTTAAGGTCATTTAAAAACTCTGTCTCATTGCAGGCACTGCCCTAATCCATCTTATCCGTTCTGATAAGTTCTTTTATTATTTAAGGGCGACGGTGCAGACCGTCTGAAAAAGGATCTACATTCACAGCTCACAGTACCCGATTAATAATATTCTGCTTTTCCCGCTCCCCTTTAAAATATTCAACACCAGTCCTAGGGGGTGAGAAGTACAGCCTAACAAAATGCAAAGTTTTAAATATATGGGAAAATAAGAAATTGGTGTTGTACACCTGTTAAGCGCATGGACAAATTATATATAGGGATCACATATGTACATGATACAACTTGTACAACTTAAGAAAACAATTCTCTATGTTGGTTTTATTAAACACCCCAGCACTGACAAGTTGAGGTTGTCCGTGTTCTGTTGCAATTTCAGGTCCTGCCCAGCAGGGTGAGCAATGCACAGTAAGTGGAAACTCCAGAGACAGTCACAAGCAAACTATGCCTGACCTCATCAAGGTATCCTTTCCAGGGCTAATCTGTCAGGAATGAGCTATTGTGTTTCCATGGGAGAGCGCAGAGAGGTAACAATTGGGGAACCTAGTCCTTTAAAGTGGCACTTCTCAGAAATTTTACTTCTGTGTGTAGTAGGTCTAAAGTCAGCTTCTGAAATGACTCTGACATTAAATATTCATGCCAATGAAAATTAGAGCAAATACCCACCCAGACCAGACCAGGGAGACCAGAGAGCAAAGTGGGCTAGGATGTCTTGTTTTCCCAACGCCTTTCAATGCAAAGCTCACGTGTGTTTCATGTTCACCTTGCCAGTTCAGTGTGAGATTTATTTTGGTCAGTAAGGTGCCCCTGTGACATTCAGTGGCTATTAGGTACGTCTGTGCTGGTGTAGATAGAAAATGCCTCCAGGCGGTTATCCTGTAACAGCTCTTCAAATCAAGTTTGGCATGATTAGGTTTTGGTTTGCACTTCCTGGATCAGCACTCAGCCAAACTTCATGGAGAACGTTGTGTTACAGGGGAAGTAGAGGCCAGTCTCCTCCCAGAAAACCGCCGTCCCAAAGTCCCAACGTCTGGTGACTGCTTCCTTGTTGAAAGAGCAGCTTACCCTCACTTATTTCCCCTTCCCCGCACGTACCCAGAGTTCCCGGTTCACTTTCCTGTGCGACTGCCCTGCCTCTGGAAGATCCTGCTGAAGTAATGTTACTTTTAAATTTATCACCATGGTACCAGGCCGCCACAGCACAAGCGGTGTTGAAGAATTCAGTTTGGCTGCCCACAGAAAAACATTATATAAATACTGTAAATTTGCATTTGGCAACCTGGTCGCAGTTCTTCACAAGTAGTGTATCATTAGCTATACTTAGCCTCACTGCTGCGGATTGCCAAGTAACGTATCGACTGAAGGCTCCCGCATTGCGTTAGGCTAGAAGTGTAGAACTGAGGACTGGCAAGCATGTGGAAACCAGAAACAGCGCCGCTTAAAGGCACCAGGATAGTCATTTCCCAGGATAAAAGCATAAGGCATTCTCTTCCTCCTAAGTGCTTCACTAAGGCCGTTAAACTTGTTCAGAGAGTTGGGGATACCGTGTATTCAGCCTTTTTTAGGTGATATGTGGTCCTGATTCTTGTTACCCCCATGTTGTCTGGATATGGTGTGCAGGATTAGTGTAGACGGTTACAGATATACCGTCATGACGGTATATAAATAGATAGTTAAGACATGCACAACAGCAGGGGTAAAGGCTGCATGTAAATGAAAAGTTTTACAAATCTAATATATCCATCCACCAGCATATATACCTATTCGGACAAAATTGAAACCTCGAACAATGGCAGAGAATTAACTATTCATGGCTACTAATAAATTGATGAAACGTGATTCATAACCAAATGCATTGTGAAAAAAGCAAAGCAGGTTAACTTCCCGGCGATTGGCTATTATAAGGAGTTGGTGAGTTTATATAATATAGGCTTTTTGTGCTGTGAAATTTTTGGAAAGAGATGAGACTTTGAAACTGATTTCACTCTTAATTATACTTATTAATTCATCCAAATATTCCCGTCCAGTTTAAATTATTGAGCCGCTTGTTCGGCTAAAATTATTGATATAAATCTCTTTGGAAGTCTTTCATATGCAAGAGGGCAGTGAGATCGTACTGGAGGAGACCGAGGCCGTTCATTGAAAACCATTCATATGCAATACCACCAATATGAAGCCCGGAGCAAATAGTGAGATTTGCAAAGAACTTCTGATACCACAATTAGAACATGTTTGTGAATGGAGACTGACACTTCAAGAAAGGGAGTCACTCTAGATAAGTTAATTATTCCACAGATGTGTATTTGCCGTTCTGTGGACGCTGCCAGGCATTTTAGACTAAATGGTGTGAATTCCATTTGCAAGGCAACGGCTTTATGATTCTCCCAAACGCCAATGAATGTCATTAGCACCTGGCACTGTTTAAGAACCGGAGGTAGCCATAGCATTTGATGCAATCTCATTTTTTTAAGGAAAAAATGTGTATTTAGTTAAGGTCATGTGGTAGTTCCGATGAAGAAGTAATTTCGTATTTTTAGTGAAAATTACTAGAATACCAAAATATAGCGTAAATCTAATGCCTCTGAACTATAACTAAATATAAAATGTTTCTTGCCCTCTTTTTAATGACTTAAAAAGTATTTTTGAATGATTATTGTTATTATGATCTTTATTACAGATATTTTAAATTAATTTTATATATTATTATCAGTGAAGCAATTCAAAATTCGTAGAATCTGTGTACAGTATTATTATTCGAAGGATTTTGCCGCTGACCAGATTTAGAAACTTTTTTCCATTTAATTTAAAACGTTTCTGGGGGTTTGTGGAATGCTGCATTTGTTATTGGTGGTGACGCAAAACCTCCCCCTCCCGTTGCGCGGAGCTGCCGTCTCTGCCATTCCCAAACTGGTCTTTTGCGTTCAGTGTTAATCTGGTCGCCATGGCGGAGGGACGTGGAGAGCTACCGCCTCAACCGCCGCTTCATCTGTCGTTACCCCCGGCTAGCAAGCGACCGTGCTTGCGTCCTGCTCCTCGAGGCCCAGGTCCGGGGCCTGGGCCGGGTTTTTCGAACTCAAGGTTTCAGTGCCCAGAGTCACTGTTGGACTGTGCCGCTAAGGCCGTCGCGGAGAAATGGGCCTTCGAGAGGGTGGAGGAGCGCTTCGAGCGGATCCCGGAGCCAGTACAGCGCCGCATAGTCTACTGGTCCTTTCCGAGGAATGAAAGGGAAATCTGCATGTATTCGTCGTTTCAGTGCCGTGGAGCCGGCGAAGACGGTCCCGTGGTGGCCGCGGGGGCTCCCGTTGGATCTGGGGCTGTCCCTGGTGGGGTATCCAACACTGTGGGGAATGCAGGGGCAGGAGGCACCGGAGAGGGACTGCCTTTCCGCAGGGGAATCCGGCTTTTGGAGAGTGGTTGTGTGGAAAATGTGTTGCAAGTCGGTAAGTAAACCAAACTCGGTAGATCGCTGTTTTTGCTTCTTGCCCTATATCGCTATTTAAGCCACCAGGCGAAAACTTGATCAAAGTAGATCAAATACGCATTCTTTTCAAACAAATGGAAGTTTGTAAGATGGCTAAGAAAGTTTAATACGTCCGAAATTTTAATCTAACACAAATAGGATTCGTTGTAAATTCAATTGTCAGACTATAATTATATAATGTATAAATATCCAGAATTTTGTTTTGGTCAACAAAAAGACGACGCGGATCTTAATCTGTTTTTTAAATTTTAAAGGGCTGTCTCTTGCTGATTTGAATAGTGGTTGTAACCAACGGTGAACCTTTTACGCATAGCATTTTACGTGAAACAAATATAGTAAGATTGCAAATTAAATATTCAATAACATTTTTTAAGTTGATTTTCGTTGTGAGACTCCAGTACGGCGCCGGCTGTATTAGTGGTGTTTTTTTCCGATAAGGGTTACATTCTTTCCGTCTTCGTTGGAAAAAAAATGCGGACGCTGTTACAATAGGGCAGCATTGACTATTGATAGGAAATTTTTACGTGATATTTTACAACTTGACACATTTATTCGGATAGTGTTTGTGGATTAATGGCAGGGTAGATGATTGGATCGAAGAAAAAACATGGAATCGCTTCGTAAAATATAAGCGGTGTAATCCACTTTGATCTTTTCGTATCCGTCTTTTGTTTATTTGCTCTTGTTAGTCAAGACAAAGGATTCGTACCCGATTTAATTTAGAAAATATTTTCAGCTAGTGCTTTCTAGTATTAGCAATATTTCAATTATAGACTGATTCGATTAAGTTCAGATTTGGGATAAAAGCGAATTTGTTTGCGTATTTTAGATAGTCTTTGGACTCTGCTTACGCTACACAATAGCTTGCTAGTTATGATAAATTATCGATACTCCAGTCTCGTTTAATGGGGAAGGCGAACGCCGCAGAAAAGCCAGCATCGATGTTTTTTACGAATTGTATACGTATTGTACTTTTTATGTAACCGCACTTATGCGGTAATAAATGTTGCCCAATCTTATTTATTCTACGTTGAATAAATTGCTATGTTCAACGAGGATAACGCAATTGTAAAATTTAGTTGGTTCTGGTTTATAAATAAACTTATCGCTTCATACTTGTATATGGAAAACGGTAATGATTAAATGTATTTATTTAATACAACATTTAACATAACTGAAGTGTTTTGCTTTTGAAGCTTTATGGTGGTTATTTTTGGTTGTTGAGCTGGACATTAGCTTTGTACGTGGGCACTGCATAACAGTTACTGACACGCAGGCTACTAACGCTGTGCGACGTTATCCCGTAGCGATGCTAACTCTTCGTAGTCTTTCTTCGTACTTGATATTGTCCACAAATGGTTAACACTGTGAACAAATAACCACAGAAACATTAAACCGAACTCGCGAATAAATAGGAAATTGGAGAGTTTACAGCATTTTTGAACATTCTATAATTCTTCTCTCTTGTAAATAAACGTAGCTTAAACTAAAACAATCAATACTTAACAACCTATGAATTGGAAGGTGCCGTACTTGTGCCTATTATCTAATTTTATACCCTCAAAGATCTAGTGTGTTGCTTTAAAAGGCTGCGTTGCCGGAAATGTGATAACTTGGCTGTAATTAAATAACGTGGTCACACACTTTGGAAGGCTTACAGACATTTTGGAAGGCTTACTTTATGAAAGGACCCATTCCCTCCGCGACCCGTTAACATTACATTTACTATTTAAAGATTATTCCTTGACCCAAAATTTGTTTTTGGATTAACCGGATTGTATAATTCCCCCCCCCCCCCCAATGTATAGCCTATATGTGTATATTTGTAACACTTTGGCAAATAACTCGACGACCTAAAAAAAGGAATCCAGGTATCCATCTAGTATCTAGACCCTAATTCTAAAATTAAGTACAGATTATAACTACCTTTTCCTGACCTAGACTTCAATACCGTTTACCAACAGGCATGTTTTGGATGCTGTCTCCACCAAGGTCAATAAACTAACGGTTTTATTCTAAAAAGCCGCATTTGTTAGAGGCACATTTAAAAGCAGGTTAATCCTGTATGTGCTTGTTTATGGTAACCACTACTCTCCACCAGGCTAGGCCATGCTCTGTTTATTTGAACATATTATATGGGGGGTAGAGAGCCAAGGGGAGCTGGAGAGCGGATAAAACAAGCTTGTATAGAAGAGCACCACCCCCAAGGAAATCTTTCCTTTTAAAACTTATATTTAACTTTGCAGGGTGTAAAACTAGGCACGGGTGGTGGTGTGTTGTCTGGGGAAGGGGAGATCGTTTTAAGATGGGAGGTGCCTCTCCATACCTCCTCTCCTTGTCTTCCTAAGCGACTCGTGTACCAAATGAACCAAAGGACAGGATCTTGCAGGCTCAAAGTTCACTGATAGGACTGATGTCCACACTGGCATGTCTATAGGAAATCGCTTTTTTTCAGTTAAGGTATTTATTTATTTGTTTTATTTCAGCTGTTAAATATTAACTTTTAGTATAAGCGTTGTAAATATTTTTACAGGCACCTTGTCTGTCAGTCTGTTGTCTCTGTGTCATGATGGAAAGACAGCAATGCCTCCTGGTATTCGGTATTTTATAGGCTGATGCTTTAGACAAGCTTGTTATATTGCTGAAATTTTGCTTGAGTAAACTGCTCACTGGTTATGTGTGAGTGTAGGCTCTGCAGGTCCCCTTGCAAAACGACCCTTCCCTGCACTCTGCAAGTTATGGAAAATAAAAACCTGAAGTTGTGCAATAGGGGATAATGAAGGGTGTTTTATATTGACTGCAATCCTATGGAAACAGGAACGTTTTCCACGCCTTCTTAAGCTAATATTTTGTTTTCTGAATATCCAGGACAGGTAAAGATTACCAGTTTAAAATTCCTAGTTTTTTATTGATTATTATAGGGCTGAGTCGGTTAAACATAAACCACTAGAAATACTTTTCAACACGACCACGTCCATTTCATAAAATAAGTTTAAATGCTTTTCTATTTAAAAAGGTACAGTGCCAAGACACAGCAAGGAGATGGCAAACGCACATCTCTAAAACTGTGTCAGCACACAGGAGAACTTGATTTGCACAATACGGTCTGTGACTCACTTTTGTTTTTAGGACCTTTTATTTTGGATTGAATTGGCATACGTTTTTGTCTCCTTTTTAGACCGTCTTCCTTTTTGTCTGGTGTGAATGTGTCTAATGAATATGAATTGTTTTGATGTTGAGGGAACATCATGGTGATTCTTGGTTGAAGGAAATGATCATAGTCTTGGGGATAGCGGGTGGTGATTATATACTGAAGTTCTATAGTGCAGTGTGGAGAAGGGCTGTGAATTCCTCCCTGATTTTTCTAGAACTGCTTAGTTTGCTCGTTCTAGACATTTTGAGGGTATAAAAAACAGGAAATCGGGTTTGGGGGGGTGGCCTTAGTGGCAAAAAAGTTATGTGGGGCTTTGGAACTGTCTGTTTCTGCACTGATTGAGTCATAGATGAACATCCGACAATTATGTGCAGGTTTTTCGGGCAGTTAAAGAGGCACCAACGGCATCAGATTAGTGGCAGTGTGTTCTGCCTGACTTCTTCAACTTGAGAAATCAGTCAGAGCTGGAGGAGACTTGTTGCTCGTTCTTTCTCCATCGCCTCATGTCTGGACTCCCACTCTTATTCAATCACGTCGAACCCCCGGCGTGCGCCAACCAGAAGCCCATACCAGGCGTTTTCAGTCTTGGTATTACTGCAATTCACAAGGGTGTAAATGCCTGTTCAGATGATGGGGATTAGTAAGTAAGTTGAAGTGGCTCAGATTGCAAATCTTGCCCGTCTATGATTACTACTTTTGTCAACAGTGCAATGTTTAATGGTTGAGATGTTGACTATCTTGGGTGCTTCGTCAAAGGTTGTCAGACCAGTAAAAATCTTAGTTTACAGTGTCTCCTCCTGTTCTGTTGCTTGATGGATTGTTTTCTCATAATCTGAGAAGCAGTGGAACTTGTCCAGTGTTATTTAAACTCCTTTGGGTAGGGATAATGTCAATTTTAGATTCTACCAACTGGAAGGGCACGATAATATGAAAACCTGGTGCAAGATTTCCTTTACACTGCCCCCTCCCCCCCCAAATGACCAGCTGCTTTCTTCACCCACCACACTAGGCTCTCATAAAGTTTTCAGAAAGGCAGCCTTAGGTTCAAGTCAGATTTAGGGATTACTGGATTCATGCTTTGTTGCCCAGCTGGAAAGAACACTGTTGTTCTCAGTGTGGCCCCTTTGAGAAGTCTTTAACTTCTAACAGCACAGAGAAGAAGCAAATTCCTGTGAGACCAAGCCTGGTCAGCCCACCCTTAAGAAGCAGTTAGTGAGTGGGCAGCCTGGCAGCCCCTCCCTCCCATGTTCGACCCCCAAACTGCAGTAATGTCAAGCCCAGTCCCTGTTGTCTCGCTGTGATCTGAGCAAAGCATGCTTCAGAGCAGCTAAATAGACTGAAGTGACTCCTCATCTGGGCAGGCCTCCTCCATGCGCCCCGCCGCGTTTCGGAGAAAAGCCCCACATGGTGGATTGCAACATTTTAGCCTCTTTCGGCGTGCGCCGGCTTCAGAGCAACATCCCGCCCTTTGGAAAATGCGTAAAATGCACTGACCGGACAGGGTGTGTTCTCTCTTAAATATTTTTGTTTATGTGTCTGGAATATGCAAGTGTGTATTTGTGTGTGGTTTGCTGAGCAACCAGATGGGGTAGAACATGCTGCACTTCCACTCTGGTTTTCCTGCCAGTAGTTTTTTCGTGGAAAACCATACAGCCCAGGAGACACGTCCTCCCTGTGCAGCAGCTGCCTCCACACAAATGAAACTCAAGTGCGTTTGTTGTGTGTTTGCATAAAACATTTGCCTTCCCTCTTTATTCAAAGCGCAGGCTTGGTGTAGTAAAATTTTGGAAACATGCTCCATCCCCCCACCGAGAAAGCCCTTTTCTTTAATGTGAGGGAACAATGCTTCTAATTAGATATTCTAGTTTGTAATGGGATATTTTTGGCTGTCAGATCATATTATGCCGTGGCGTAGATGAAAGGGACTTTATTTGGAGGAAAGTTCCGCTCGATTGACAAAAGCGGGGGAGTGGTGGGACAATGGTCAAACCAGGCTTTTGCTGGTCAAAGGCCACCAACCTATTGGCCCTTTCACCTGAAGTCTCTGGTAATGTGAGAATGTTTAAGATGCCCATCTGATCCGCGTCTGCGCACGTTTTTTTTTTTTTTTTTTTTTCTCTGTGCTCGGTGCACATGTTTTCCTGGAGGAATTGACATCCTGCAGGCAGATGGGTGCATTCGTGACCTGACTGTCAGGTACTTCAGCTGTGTGTCTGCATGTGTCTTTGGCAGGATGTGGGTAGCAGTCTTTTTTTTCTTTCTTTTTTCTCCTTCAGTGTACTCCACAACAGGTTTGCAAGACCGTGAGTAACTGCCCTGGGCTGCTTAACCAGATGGGTCTCTCTATCAGTGTCGGCGCATGATGGGGTCATCCTAAGACCAATGGAAAATGGAACGCTTCGAGTGTATTGTGTTTTTGAAAACTGATTTTTGCTCCCCAAACAAAAGCTTTTACTGAATGAGTGGCTCAGCACCTGGTTAAGTAATTACAAAAATGCGAGCATGTGCATGCTTCGGAATATTACGTGCTTAGAAATAAACATTTTCCACAATAAGGGCACACCTGTTTGCCATCGGCCACAAATTAGCATTTTAGTCATTGTTAACCTTTTGTCTTCTGTGTCACTGTTGCTAAAGTGGAACTCTTAATGGGAACGTCATTTTGCTGCAGGAAAAGGTGGCATGGCACCAGCTCTGTCAGCGGAGAGGTGTTGGCTACCGTCACAAAGGTCTTCTTCAGGAGTGATGAATCCAGAGCTAACGAAGGCATTTGAGACTAGTGCTTTGAGCAGCAGTTAACCCAGTCTGACCCGCGCTCTGCACGGTTTCAACAGTCTTATTCACAAAAGACACTTGTGTCTCCCTGTAAAAGTAGACCTTTCCCCCTTAGCGGAGACTATTAGAGTTTTGCATGGCTCACAATACTGTCAGCTACAGTTTTGTATTGGACGGACTAAATTTGTTCCTCACGCACTTGGTATGTTAGAGGATTCCAAATGATGCTTTTTATTTCTACTCCTAGATTAATTTTTTCTGGGACCTGATAAGTGGTAGGCTCCGTTTGCCACACCAGGCCGCTGACGCTTTTGTACAGTGCAGGGACAGCTCTGTGTTCGTTGATTTTTGTTACTAATTTAGCCCCGGTGGTGATTTCATTCAACCGAAATTGTATAGCCCAAAATACCAACCGAGTCAGACAATTCAGAGAGCAATGGCTGTTCTGTTGTTGCCCGCTATTAAGTTGCACAAAAGTCAAAGAAAGCCTTCTCAACCCTACATTGTATGGGCCCTACTGTCCCTGTAGCTACTGTCCTTTTAATAAGAACAAAAGATCAGGTTTTGCAACCCCCCCCCCCTCTTTTTTTTTCATTGTTGGAGTAATTGTTGTGAAATGAAGGGGGTAGAATGACCAATCCCACCATGGAATGGGACTGGCCACACAACACCTGCCATTGTTCTAGGACTTAGCCTGGTGTTGCTTCAGGGCAGGCCATATGCACTCATTTCTACTCCTCCAACATGTCCCATTTCCTGAATTTCTGATTAGCCCTTCACCGCCACTCCGTTTCACAAATGACCGCCTGTCTGTCTCAATTTCCTCCTCACCCACTGACAATCTGTGTCTTTTTTTTCTTCAAATTTTTGCCTGGGTTCCTATTTGGTGTTGTGGTGGGGAAACGGCAGTGAGTGGCATCGTTAAACACAGGCTAGTGCGCTTTTGCATCGAAGGCTGCTAATCAAGGGCTGGATGTGATACAATTTACCGCCGATGCTCTTTCCTTACCTTCTAGCTACCTACGTAGTGCTGCTTTGTGGCTACTGTTTTTTCACTAGATTCCGAGCTCCTAAAAATAGAGCGTTTCCTATAGAATTGGAAAAATCACATCCATTTAGTATGTAGCGCTCCCCCAAGTTCAACACGCACACTAATTCTTTCTCGCCCAGACAGACAATATTTAATCAAGGCAATTAATTCCCTGCCTGCAAGTCTCAAAGAAAATCAGTAAAACAAATCTTTCTCTGTTCACACTTATTAGCTCTCCCGGTTTTGAAGGGCATTGCCATAAAACCTTTTTTTTTTTTTTTGGGTCTGTACTGAAACAAGATTGGAATTGATTGGTGCAGGGCATGTAATAATAAAAACCTAACTCCCAACTAATGACGGAAAGAGCAGATGCACTGTTGTCCCTCGAGCCACAACAGGATCAAAGGTAGGAATCTGAATGGCGGGTGTGAAATGTACTCGCAATGTTGCTTCCAAAGCACTACGGTTAGTGTCTTGGCTCTAGTCGTCACACGCCTAAAGTTGGGACCCTTTTTATTTGGTTATTTTAGAAGGCCATGTGGCTGGCTGTCTAACAGTGGTTAGGCCCTCGAATGGGCTGATCACGGCTTCTGCACTAGAATTGCTCGTTCCCCAAGGTTTCCATATTAAATACTCACTTTGGGAACACATTCTCACACACACAACTCGCACGATAAAACACAGGCATGCAGACACACACGGACGCAACAGTTTGTCTTCTAAAACCAAATTAGCATGAACTCTGAGAAATAATAGGGTTTTTAATTGCACGTCTTCGCCATGATTTGCTCAGTAGGTGCGGTTTTTACTGGGAGTCCGCGAGGCTTGTGGCACTTGTGTCATCCCTAGCGTTGGAGCACTTCCAAAGGTTGAAAATCAATGGCACCTCCCCCCCCCCCCTTTTGGTGCATTGCCGTCAGATACTTTCTGATTGAGTTTATCTGTAATGCAGTTAGGACTGCATACCCAGGCGCTTTATTTTAAGAGTCAAGGGAAAGAGGGGAGCAAGGAACCCAGCTCATGGGAGGTTGGATTGGCAAGAGCCCCGGTTTTATTGAATTGTCACCGTTCTCCTCCGTACCGACAACTCCCTCTGCAAGCCCATTCCTCCCTCCCCATGCTCAACATGCCAGCCACTGTATCCCATGCCCCAGGACTCCCCTTGCCTTTTTAAAAAGACATTTGTGGTTATTTTTTGTTTGCCGTGTCACGCAGATTCCCTGCACCGTCCAGAGTAAGGCTTTGACATAAAATCTCTCCTGGAAGTCACCGTCGTTTTTTCCCACCATTCCACCATGACTGTACTCAAAGGGATACTCAAAGGGAAGTGCAGCATCGGGCCACGCTTAATGTAATCATCTATAAATACACCCTGAAACGTCAATTCGGCTGTAAGAGCTTGCTGTGACAGCACCAGCAGCGCCAAAGTCTCGGTAAGGTCACGGCCTGAGCTCAGAAGTGGCCGTTGGTGTGTCGTGACCAAGAACGCAGGGCTGAGCCACAGTTGCTAAGCTTGAAAGCGGAGGCCTCCAGACGGGGCTAATGGGGCCCCATTTGGCTTTAATTGCTTAACAAATGCAAAAGAATGCCTGAGGAAACTAAAGGGATGGGGCCAATCAAATGCTTCAGCGAAAGTCAGCCAAAGGTGGGGTTGAAAAGACAATGCGGGGGGGGACCAAATCACATTATAGTGACAGGATCGTGTTTATGCAAAAAGAAGCCCAAATGGCCCCTTTCTCAAAGCTGTTTGCATTGTTTTGAGTGTAGAATAGAGCTACACTGGGAGGGTAGCCACCCAGTAACCAGCAACTCCTACCCCCCACAACAAGTCTTTTTTTACCTGACTGAGATTCCAGGCTTGGGGAGTTTGTGTCCAGATCGCATTGAAATATTGTTTTATCACAAGGAACCAGAAGGAAAATGGGGCTTTTCAGCTTGCAGCTGCTTAAATATTCATAATACTGCAAACCTGGACCATCTGTTTTGGAACATCCTTACTACTTTTTCATAAATAAGTAAAATATATTTGTTTCAGTATACATGCATTACATACACAATGTTATTTAATCATGGAGTCCAGATAATTAAATAACATAGTACCTTAAACATTCACGCTTTTGCGTCTGTTCGGTGCACGCACGTTGGGAGCAAGTCTTTTATGGCTGGCATTTTGGAGCTGGCGTTTTTGCTTTGACTGTGCCGAATGTGACGGGTTGTTTAGAGAGCCGGGAGTGTAAACGGGAGAAAGTCTCTGCTGTTTGTTTCGGTCTGCTTTGGTGTCTGTGCTGCTCGCACAAAATGGCCCTGTGTATCCCACAATCGAGTGCAGAATTAAACCCCAGTAATTCTGTTGTGGGAGGTTTTAATTATATAATTAGATCTGTCGATCGCTAGACAACGTAGAAGCAGCTGTCGATCACCGGGGGCTTCCAGAGTCTTCGGAAGACTTTTTTATATTGCCTCAGGAAGGACTGGAATAATTGAGGGCGTCCTTATCTTTGGGACATACATTGTCATTGTTTAGGAAATGCGCCCTAGGGATCCAGATTTAATTAAACTGCTTTCAAATTACAAATAGTGTAACTCGCCTGCACTGATTTTTCCTCCCTTAAAAATATATATATTAGTACTCTTCTCCATTTCGAATTTGCACACAAAAACCAAGAGCAGTGTGTCTCAGGCCATCTCCAAAACAAGGTTGCCCTACACAGAAGTCTTTAATTGACAATGTCTTTTGTTCTATTTCCCTCTGAAGGGAAACCTTTAGCGAGGTGGTGGAGTTTGACCCAGTGGCTAGCCTGACTGCTGCCTATGGACTTGGGTGGAGCTTTGTCACTGTCAGTGTAACACAAACTGCCCTGATCGGCCGAGGGGGCCGTGATTGTGGTAGTGTCCACCACTCCTCCACCACCAGATAGACACAGATGGTCGAGGTTCACTGTATTATGAATATTTAAGTGACTGCAAGCGGTGCTCAATTAGCCTGCTACCCACTGTGTCACGTTTGGGCTTGGGGGTCCCGATGCGTTTTTTTGATTTGATTAAAAAAAAAAGAAAAAAAAGGCTGTTAATTATTTTTGGACCCTTCCCCCCCTTCAGAAGCTTTGCCCCCAATTTAAGCCGCCTCTATGGGCAGTACGAGTGAGGCACGCCATGTAGCTTTTGAGCATGTGTCACAGGCACAGTTACTTATGTTGGATAATACAAGACTTCTATTGGTTACTCTGTCTCATACACTGTTAATTGCTGTCAACCCATTTCTTTAATCAAGGCTTGTTCAAAATTCTGATTTGAAGTTTGTTTTTCAGGTGCATATTCTATTCAGTGTTAAATGTGACTATTTTAACAAACATTCTAAGGAACCGAATAGTCATTTTGTATAAATTTCTCAAAAAGAAAACAAACTAGATATGTATATAAAGCTGAACGTAAATAAAACACTCGAATGCCTGTTAGTGTTGATTACAGCTTTTATTTTGGTTAGCATCTATGTTTTTTGTTTAGCGTCTAAGCAATTAGCAGAATGCGTGTGTATGCGAAGCATCCAGTTTTGTTTCAAGTGTCTCGCTCTGAGCTCCATAAGAACTGTTTTTTGCCTGTCCTCCACTGAACTCCACCGCTGGGGGTAACCCTGATGTCGGGATGAGAGACGGAAGGGGTACCCGGCTTGGGTCTCGCGTTCTGAGAGTATCGTACAGTTTA
Organism: Hiodon tergisus; assembly: GCA_025775045.1. Lineage (NCBI taxonomy): Eukaryota > Metazoa > Chordata > Actinopteri > Hiodontiformes > Hiodontidae > Hiodon > Hiodon tergisus. Next base: position 21,207 of record JAOVYW010000169.1, on the reverse strand, counting down.
CCACGCCGCACGCATGCGTGTGTATAATCCCTCTCGTGAAACAGCCAACGAGCTGACCCGCGTTACACGAGACCGTTACAACCGAGCCAGACACGGCAGACATAGTCTGATCCGCTCTGAGCATTTTCTCAGAAGTGGATCTTTTGTTGTGGCTAGGAGGATGTGAGGGGGAGGAGGGGAGGAGGGGAGCCCTCCCAGCCCAGAACGTCCCCACCCCACCCCATCCCACCGCACCCCCACCCTTACCGAGCATGCTGCTCTGTCATTGAGCCAGCAGTTTACCCAGGGCCGGATCAGTTGTCTCGCTGTAGCGTGCTATGCTCTTCAGCCCCTCCAGGAACAGTGGATCCAGCCATCACCGGAGATGTGCTGTGGAGGGGGAGGGGCTGTTGGCCTGATCATTCTGACCCAGATTCCACATGGATCGAGGGGATGGGTGTCTCCACGCGACAGGCCTGCCCACTCATGTTAAGGCGCAGCAGCCAGTATCGGCTTGGCTGGGCTTCTGAAAGATTTCAGGACATTCATTTTTTGCTGATCTTTTTATGCTGGGTTGCTATTGCGAGCACATGCTTCTGGAGGTAGTCGCGCCTCCCGCATTGTGGCACGGGTGTCAGTAAAGGCG
>JAOVYW010000169.1:2093-17754 GCA_025775045.1 Hiodon tergisus | reverse complement strand
AGTCAGTGGCTTCAGGCTTTAGTGAGCACAGGGACATGTGGATATCTTGTAGGCCGTTTAATTGATTATCGGTCATATACCGGTGTCGATGCTTTGAAATAACTGTAGATATTAACTTTGAAGATAACTGTCAGTAAATACTAAAACTTTTCTTTTAGTGTAGAATCTACTGTTTATTATTATTTTTAATTTACTCTATCCCAGGCAAGCGTGTGGGTGTGATATATATCGTGTAAAGAAATTATATTTCAGGTTAGTCTTCCTCTTGAAGATTTTAACTTGCATAATACTGATCGTTTTTTTTCCTGCTGCCCTTCAGTTGTACATTAGCACTCTTTAGTATGTGTGAAATTGGTTCTGTGGTGGTAGGTGGAGAGACCATCAACGTAGTTGTAAAAGAAGGGGGCCAGCCTTTGAGGAGAGAGGAAAGGAGTGGGGGGGGGGGGGGCAGTCCTTGAGGAGAGGGGAAAAGAGGCGGGGCCTTGCTGATCAGGGGCGGATCCAGATTATTTTCAAGTGGGGGGCACAGAGGGGGAACATCAGTTAAATTGGGAGGGCCACCCAAAAGTGACTATTGGAAGCGAACAATGATTGACATAACTAAGAGCCAATGAAAAATTGGCCACACTGTGTGCGCCCCCCCCAATCAGATAACCCGCCCCCCTGTGCAACCACGGAAGATCCGCGCCTGCTGCTGATACCAGAGCCTTGGGGGTCTCCCTCAGGAAAATCCTCCTCTCAGCCTTGTTTCCTTGATGGGTCACTTCCCCCCACTCTCCTGTTCCCACTTCTCTTCCCTCTTTTCATTTGAAATTCTGATTCTCGCCTCCCACTCAAAAGGAGGGAGGGAGGGAGGGAGGGAAGGGAGCGTGTTGGTTTCTCCCCTCTTGTTTTTTCTGCCGCGGCAGCAGAAACCAGGAGGCGGCGTCTGGAGGTGTAATTCAGGGGTTTTACAGTGGTGCAAAGCATTATGAAACCGCCTGTAACAGTGGCTTTAAAGCAGATTTGTATTCTTCCATTAGGTAGGATCTGAATCAGATCTCTTGGTACGGGGCATTATCCCCAACATTCCAGGCTGTATAAGCGATTTTATATTTTAATGCAGCATTCAGACTGGAAAGGCCCTTGATGTGAAACGGGTATGAATTGGTTTGGCAACAGGAGGACATGCCTTTCACGCAGTATAAACATCTTAATGTCGCCATGATTTGAATATGTGCTTTTCCATTCAAATCTTTTGTTTCACTTCTGACATCCTCTGTTAGTCAGTTGTGTGGAGTTAAAAAGATGCTTTTCGGGCTAGACCTGTGCCAACGGAACCTTTCTTATTTTGACTTGCTCTGGTGTCTAGCCGGAATGTCTGAGTGATGTTGCTCTGGTCTGAAGCTGTACTAAATGGCAGTAATATCTGCTGCAGTTAATGGTGCACCAAACGCAGTAAGAAAACGCCATTCCAGATTGCTGAAAGAATAGGCTAGTGTCGTAGATAATGGCGGCCCTGTCGAGACGTGGAGACAGGTGTCTCTCCGTTCAATTGAAGGTTTAATATGGCAAGCCATATTAAAAGAATATTTATGACGACCACCTTTCATCGTTTTTCATCCCGTGAATTGGTGCTGAGGGAGAACGTCAGCAAGTGAATCGGCGGGTGATTGAAGAGGACTTTGGCGGATAATTCCGTTTGATTGGAGTTCGACGCTCTCATTACCAGCCGAAAACCGGGGCCCTTGTGCGTGTTCCCGTGGCTGGAGCAATACCGCTCTCTGCTCAGCGCCGCTTCCCTTTGTCCCGCTCTCTGGGCGTCCTCATACCTCACTCTCCAGGGGAAAGCTGAGCCCTGATTGGGCCTTTGGTGACCAGGGGACGTGAGGGAGAAGTAGAGGAGAAGTAGCGTGTCATCCAGGCATGAAAATTACATTTGCATCCCAGAGAGGACCATGGGGCCTCACCTCAAGTCAAAGTTTGGCAGGAATTCGTTTAGTGAGGGGGTATGGATCCGTTTTTAGCTGTTTTGAGGTTTTGCCACCGAAGGTGCGGCTGACTGGGGAAACTTCTGTGCGCGTTCTCCTGCAGTGTTTGCCGCTGCGCTTCCACTGTGCTGTTGATTGAGACACGCAAAAAGATGCGCCTTCGTCAGATTGTCATGCAAATCAGGCGGCTTCTAACTGAGCGGCCCTTTGCGGCATTTCAGGTTTACAGCCGGTGCCAAGAACACTAATCCGCGTGGTGCGGTTCAGACCACTCACCGCGGCAGCTGAAATGGGCTTGATTTGTGGGAAGTGGAAAACGCCAACAGGCTTGCCCTTTAAGCACATTACAAATGTACTGCACCCACTCCTCCAGGCTGGAGCTTTGTGCCCAGTGCGGGGGGGGGGGGGGGACTTGAATAAAAGGCGAGGAGAGACACCCAAAAGAGCAAACTTTACCCATGGATCAACGTGCACAAGGGTGTCTGCTGCCAGGTAATGGAAAGGTCTGGCAAAGTCTGGCATCATTACAGTAATTGTTAAACTGCATTTTAAACAAAAGGAGTGGGTAGGGGAGGGGTTGGGAGGGCACAGGGCAAAGTCCAAAGGTAGTTTAATGATTTTCTCTCCTAACATATAGGATGGGTTCCACACCTGGTTAATCATGGCTGTTGAGGGCGTGGATTGGGGTTTTCAGTACAACGTACAACAGTGTCTATAATGAGTGGAGGCTTGTAACTTGTGAATGTGGTCAGTTAAGCGCTTGCTGTTCTGGGGCAGGTTGACTACATCTGAAATGTTTCAGTACTCCAAAGATCCCTGCTATGAATGATAAAGAATTATACAGTCATATTCATTCTGGATGCCTATGATTCACTTGCTGAATTAACTCTCACAGGAAATGGCATTGATAAACACTAAGGGTACAGAAGTGCTTGTGCGTACATTCGTGTGTGGTCACAGCATAGGCCGCGGCTCACTTCGCTCTGCAACAATAGTGCGATACGGGTCGACTTTCCAGCCACCCCCAGCGTCACCTCCAGCAATGATTCAGCCTCGGATCTGCCTGCCTCTGGTGGAAAGAAGCCCAACGGCGCAAATAGCTAGCGCAGGTTCCTGTGGTTGTCGACTTAGAGTGGCTTTTCACACGTCACGCCTGCGACTGATCTCGCTCTCTCTGTTGAGGAATCAAAGTTATATCAACTCGCACCGCCGGGGTGGTTCCCCTTCCTGCCCGACTCATGGAAATCAAGGGGCCCTGAACGGCACGCTCGTAACCTTACTGGTGGCAACCGTTTGCATGTCGCCCCGCCCATCCCACGTCTCAGAAATGTTTTCTCACAGTCAGCAGAATATCACCTGACTCTGTTTTTGAGAGAAGCACTAGTTGAAGCAGCAGCTCTGATTCTTTGAAGCCTGGCCTCTCCTCTCACGTCACGTCACATCAGGGGCAATCCAGGGCTTCGGTGAAACCCGTTTAAAACTAGGGCTGTCTCCGCTCTGCGCTCTCCTGTGGCCCAGGGTTTACCTGGACACGGAACGGCCTGTGGTTTCAGCTGCCTTCCGGGCCAAAGTCGGAAACCGTACGGATTATCCGCGAGCTCGTTCAGCCCACAGTTCTACTGACCCGCTTCCGCGCTCCAAAGTGAATCAGGTACTCGGCCGGTCGGGCTCCTGTCGGAAATCCGTCCGTGGAGCGATTAACACGCGTTTTGATAAACGTAATGTGTACTCATCTGACTCACCCCAGTCTCCTCTGCCCTGCTCTGTGTCCCCACGTGTGTTCACTCGCTGGTGCGGCAATCCCGTCCTCCGTTTCCCCCGCATTGACATTCTGACATTCTACTCCTCCTGCAGAGGCAGAGATATTTAATGAAAATATGCAACAAAAACAAAGATTGCTTGAAGGGAATTTTTAAAGTAGGTTTGAAATTATTTTTTTTACCCTCGTTCTCTCTGCCAAGTTAGGGACTTTGTGTAGCTAGAAAAAAAGTTTTTCCCCTCTCTTTGAGCCAATTACAGAATTTAATTATTTGCCTTCTCCATTGAAGCCTATTTTAAAGGCATTCCATTCTTAGCTCATGGAGAGCACTACAATAGATGGCCAACTCGGGCTGAGAATAGAGGCTGTTCTGCTAATCTGTGTCGGCATTTTCTTTACGTGCTGGCGCCTCTGTCCTGCCAGGATGGACAAGGGGCGCTCTGGTGGAGATCGGACCCTTGGATTGGGCAGTTTAAGGGCCAGCTGTGTAGATATCACGGTTAAATGTTTACACAAGGTTTTAGTTCAGTGTTAGTGGAGGTTCAGTAGGTCCTCATCTGTAGTATCTCTTGGAGGGCTACATAAGCGATGGGGTGGGGGGTCCACTTTGTCTGCATTAAAGCGCAGATTTACTTGCCAAATGTGAAACATTCACACAATCACTGACCAGCTTTCTGAACTCCATGGAAACTTGATGCATTGTGTTTGTTTCCAGAAGTTGCACCAATAACTGTGGCTAATTGAAAGTCACTTTGATTACCAGTCTCCATGACTGCACCAGGCCTTAGCGGTGGTACAGTGTCAGCAGTTTATTTTTATTATTGTGGAACGTTGGCCCCCAGATTTCAGCTCAGGGATTACTTTGCTGGTCTCTGATGTAAACACATGCTAATTGTGTTTGTCACGTATCATTAGGGGGTTTTGCAGTGGTAAGGGCCAAGAGTGTAGATGAACACCCACCACCTGTTATTAATGTTATGTGTTGGTTGTCCTTTAAGGTCTTAAGTCAAAGCTTTAGACTGTGAAAGTCCATCACTTAGAAGTCTTTAGTGTGGCACTTCTCGTGAGAGGAGCAGTTTTTTTGGACAGAGGTTAGTGTAGGCTTGGTTCGGTTAGTGACGTGATCGACAGGGGTGTGGACCTTGTCATAATGTATATTTTTAGCATGACTCCGACACCCAGGCTTTTGGCTCAGCACTGTCTGCGTTTTGACTGGAAAAGCACCTCCGCCGACGCCTTCCCCCATCTGTGCTGACAGGGCTGAAAAAAAAAAAAAGGTTCCTCGCATCTGATCCTGCTATTTATGGCTGCGTCCAGAGACCGCTGCACTGCACTATTAAAGAGGCCTTCTCCAATGAGGATGAATGAGTCTGCTCTTAGGGCGTTTGGTCAGGTATGATCCCTAATTAGCATATCTGATGGATCGGTTCCCGTGCGCTGATTAAAACCTTTCTCCGGTGGGGAAACTTTAAAGGAAAACTGTGCAAATTAGTCCCATATATCTGTAGGCGAGCAGCAAAGTGACCCTCCCGCCCCCTTCATAACTAACTGCCTCCAACACCCCCACCAATCAGTCAACCTCTTACCCCTCCCCCACTGTGGTTGTGCTCTTGGTGAAGAGCTGCTTCTTATTTATTTATTTATCTATGTGGATAATTATATGACGGGATTAGTCATTACAGCGTCTGAGAGATGGCACTCCAAGAGCCCGACCCCATCACCCGCCCCCCACCCCAGGTCCCCTGCTCCAGCAGAGAGAAGCTTCCAGAGACAATGGGAGATGTGTGTGAAATGAAGCCTTGTTCTCTGTTGTGATGTGAAGGGGATCTCCTGGGCCTGTGGGCCAGATGGGATCTCTGCCTGTGCTGCTGCTGCCGCCCCCCTTGCCTGTCGATCTCCTGGGCCTACAATCTCGCTGGAGCCTGCAAGGCCCCAGGAATGCTGTACGCAGTGCCGACGCCCTGTCTCACGCGGCCGCGAGGCCTGTTCCAGAAAGTGGGGGTGGGTCGTAGAAATGAAAGCCTTGGCTGGAGTCCGCACGGGCAGGGCCCCAATCCGCCCCCGGTCCGGGGTGGAGTGGGCTGTCGTGGAGAAGCGCGTTTGATGTTCCAGGTGTCGCAGCACAACTAGCCTCACGGTGGCTAATGAAACCCAGCCTGGCCTCCTCAGCCTCCCGGCACTTAGGGAGCAGTGCAGCCAATTATTACTTCAACACCTCATTACAGCAGCAGGAGAAAAACTGCCTCGTTGCCCGTTGTGGAGAGGCCGGCACCTCCATTGTTCATTTATACCCCTTGGTTAGATACAGCAGGCAGACTTTTGGTACGGGGAATAAGAATCGCCCCTCTTCTGTTGGTTTCCTGGCCAGCGGTAGCCAATTTGAGAGAAAACGTCTGAGTTGGATTTACTTTTAGTAATTGAAACGGAATCCCAGTGTTCACGGTAATGGAGAACCACAACATATGACGGTATCCGTATCGGTGACTAATTTGCAGCCCTGATGGAAGTCATCCTTGAGTTTTCTTTCTTTCCCCTCCCACCACCGGGGGGGGGGGGGGGAACCTTCAAGTGCCCTGTGAGTGGATGGAACAGAACCCGCTGTCACTCGTCCTGGCCAGTGGGGGCGCTCAGGTTCTCTCGCAGCCCGTGTGAAAATCTGCTCGGCGGGCTCCTCTAACTCTTTATCCCCTCCATTCTCCTCTCCTCTGTCTGCTTCCCTGGCATCTTGCTGCGTCTCCTTCCCCATTCAAGGCCTCATTGTTAGGAGTCTTTCCATGTCCCTCTGAGGCTCCACCGAACCGCTATCCCTTCGAGAAGCCCTTCCGCAATAAGTCGCTGTCCTCATCCCTGGAACAGGCCACTGTTTAACTGTGCTCCCACCCGACTCTCTTTCGTTCTCTCCTGCCTCGCGTATTAATTTTATTATTTAAAAATTTGGTATTGTAATTCGGGTGGGCCTGGCTCAGTGCCAAGCACCCTGCCATTGATGTCTCTCTCTCTCCCCCTCCCTCGCTGTGGAGAGAGAAGATGTGTGCTGTGGAATGTGAGCATTCCTCTCCTCGGACTGGCAGCAGCACCTCCCCCACGCCCCCTCTTGCCTGCCCATGCCAAGCCAGCTATATGGGTCATTGTGTTCGGCACGTGGCCAAAGGGGGCATCCCACTACCAAAGACACCCCCCATTTGACTCTGGCCTGCCTTGGCAGATTCCTCCTGCTGGGCTGGAAACTCCTCTCGGGGGCCAGGAATAAGGGATCGTTGCTTAATTAATAGGGAATCGTACCGCTTTAGCCAGGCCCGCACTTGATGCTCTTGCGGATTGCAGAAAGGAAAGATTAAATGGTTCTCCAGTTTTTGCTTAATTTTTATTTTTTTTTGTCCTGCTGGTTCCAAGGTCTACCCTTTCCCCCGCTCAAGAGTCCAACCTTTTCTGTGAAGTAATTACTTTGGGCTGGAGTGAAATTGAATTCGGCTCTGGGGGTCTGGCTCTGGCACTTCTGCTCCTGTTGTGCGAATGGCACCCCGCCCCTCCTCGCCGTGCTTCTGCAAAGAAGCCCACACCCCTGGCCTTGCCTCGGCGCCGCCCATCGTCCCCCGCACCGGGCCTTCATTTCCCCATCCCTCGTTCTGGAAAGCGTTTCACGTTGCAGGAACTTGACTGAAGTACCTGGTTTGACAAGTCCCGGCCTACACACGGTCTACACACCTCCACAACCGTACTCCCCAACCGTAACAGAATTGAAGGGGGAGGGTTGTTTATTTTTTTCCCTGCTGCTCTGAGTGGGTGTGTGCGTTAGCTCATACTGCATGCCTGCTGCAGCAAGTAGGGTCTAAACGCAGGATCCCTGGTACTCTTCAGGGGGGGTGTTGGGATTCCAGCCCACTTCTGCAGTAGCACGAAGGGAACAACCACTGCTTTTTTTTTCTCTCTCCGTCTTCCTGTTGTTGCTGGAGTGCCCACTGTTTGTCTAAAGACCTTCCGGGGACTGTGAAGCCCAGTAATCCCAGACAAAAGTTAAAAACCACAGTTTTAATAGAAGGGTGTTCGCAAGACAGACCAGCTGGTGCAGTTCTTTATCCAACTCCACTCCCAAAAATATTTTGTGTCTTAGTTTTTTATAATTATAATTATTTTTTATTTAATTTTTTTAAGATGGCTTAACGCCATTTTTCTCCCACCACGCACACGCACACGCACACGCACGCACGCACGCACACGCACACACACACACACACACAGGGTTCGAGCCCTTTCTTTAGACTACGCTGTTCAGTACCTGGAGGGCTGGATTTCCCCGCTAGCCTGTTGTGTCAGAGGACGGACATCCTGTGCCAAGTCAAATGCTTCCAGCTGGCAGGCCCCTCTGCTTTGTTTTAAGGTGTTCACCGTGCCGGCCTCGGCACGGCGCGGGGGGCTTGTTCTTCGTGCCTGTCAGCGATAGCGGTGACCTTGACGCCTGGAAATAACTGCCCATTGTCGTTTGCACGACGGGCAGCCACGTGTGTCACTACCTGCCTGCCTGCCTGGCGGAGGGCGGAGATGCAGTTCTGCCAGCATTCGGTGTATTGTTGCTTTTCTAGTTTAGGCTGGGGATTGTTTAGTGCTGGGTCCAGGCGGGGGCACACACTGGCTCAGCAGTCCTTGATTGGCATACACTGCAAACGCTCTCCACGTTAAAGAAAAGCCTTTGGGTTTTTTTTCTTTCTTTTTTAACGCTTCTCGACACCTGGTGCTCCGGCTATACGTCAGGACGAAATTGCTGTGCGCGGCGGTTCCGCGTGTGCGCGGCGGTTCCGCGTGTGCGCAAGCTAGGTGCAGAGAGACGCTTTGTCCTCACTTCCCAGGATCCCCCCCACCTCATAAGAGACGGACTGTTAGGCGACTGGTCTTCCCTTTTAACAAAGCTTGTGCACGGGTTATGAATATTCATGCCGTCGGCCCCCGCAACCAATGCGGTGCTCAAATTGGCATCATTTGTTTTTAAGTGCCATTCAGATGGCCTTCTGCTTTCTGCCACTCTCCTGAATCGGGGGCCTCACTTATTAATCAAGCTCCTTTGGAAGGAGAAACCAGAAGGGTCTAATAGCTACTTAAATGTTCCAGCCCGGCAGAGCCAAAGGGCACTTTTTAAAACACCTGTATCATTTTCCAGCTTTTTAAAAACCACGCTCAAAATGTTGTATTCACCTGATGAAAGTTCCTGGGAGAAGAGAAGTGGAGTTGCGTGCGGTGGCGTTTTAATTACCCGTAATGGCCGTGCGTACCCTCTGCTAAGTCCCGCCGCGGCTTTCTTTCATCTTTTTTGATGTTTATTTGAATCGCGCTACAAATGTGAAACGCTCAGATGTGAACTGCACACAAGGCCTCGAAGACCTGTTTTTGTCCATGTGTCCTCTGACACTGTTTGGGCACTGAAGGACTGAAATGTATTGGCTTTCAAATGCCTTTGATACTGTGATTTCACCAGTACGTGTTACAGGGTGTTCCCTAAAACGATGACCGGCGTGAGGCTTTAGGATACGGAAACTGGAATGGGCAAAAGTTCTCAACCGAAAAAACGACCAAATGGTAAATTGGCGTGGTTGGTCAGCATAAATTCCATGTTGAAGCCTTCCAATACCGAAAACTAGACCTACAGTGGGGACTTGGGAAATCAAGTTCGGTAATTGGTTATCACACGGCGGGCGAGACGCCTGGCTGTGAAGTGCAGAAAAAGAGGCCTTGACACCTTTTTGTGAGCTGTCGGGTTGTACCCGGCAGATCCTGCCTTGGAAATGAGATGCAAATCTAAGTGTCCTTCTCTCACCCGGGCGCCAGCTGAAGAGAATTTCCCCGACCCATCGCTTGGGGCTCCTGGGAGGTGTTGAGCACCCTCTTTCTGCTCCAGCCCCCGCCAAATCTCCCGATTAAGAAGGGACGCACGTCCCATCTCTTTGTGGAGATATGTAAGCCCTGCTGCTGCAGCACACTGGTTAACGTAAGCCGCAGGCCGGCATGGGGCATCCCCCAACCTTATCAAGGGGACTGCAGAGTGAAGTGTGTGGAGGTGATTTAAAGAGCTGGTTGTGAAGGGGTTTGAGAAAGACCCTCCCCCAACTTACTATCGTCCTCCTCTCCGGTGTGGACGAGAGATCGCATCGGCTTAGACGGATCATGGGAGTCGGAACTTCATCCCCCCCGGCTCTCCTCGAAGTGAAGTGTTGTACCCTGTTTTTGCCTTCTGGGATGACCGCCTTTAATCAAAACATTTCAGCTGGATTGTGACTGTTTGCTTACACCTGATCAGGCCAGCTTTTTGTCCGTGACCTCACAACTTGGGCCTGGGTCGATAGAAGACATCCAGCCGGAAACCAAAAACCATGACCGTTATTGACTTGGCTATGAAACGCAGCGCTTATCTAATTATCATTCTTATGAAGAAAGGCTTTTTTAGCATTGTTATTTTATTATGGTTTCTCGTGTTTTGAATTTTGGTCTCTTGTCATGGTACCCGGTGTGCTTGGATGCCGGTATGCTGAATGCGTTGGCTTTGTTTGTCCCTCGCGACATGCCGTTGTGTGGGTGTCAGGATCTGCTCTTTTCAGAAGATCGGGGGCATCTGGAGGAAATAACGGCCTGGTCATGGGCCTTTTCACACACAGAGCCCCATCACCATGCGCTGTGTGGTATTGAATACTGGCTCAATCTTATTTATGCATGCGCATGTGTGAACCCTATATATGGTTTTGTTTTCCCGGTTAACGTAGCATGTGTGCAATGTTAAAAATGACATATTGCACAATGACAATTTAATTGGATAATGTGCTAATTTCTGTAGGATTTAGCTTAGTTTGCAACACGTATTGACAAGAGGAACCTCGATCAGCAGTAATCTGAATGCGTTTATGTGTGGGATCAAATTTAACATAGCGTAAAGTTCAGATCTTTCCGTATTCCAGCCGTCTAAAAATTTGGTTCGCCAATTTTAAGTTAAGCACAACCGCCAGCCTTAGGAAATGGCAGCTCGTGGTTTTACTTCATTCCAACAAACTGGCCGTACCTCTAGGTAACCGTGGGTGACTGCTCCCACCACCAGTAATGCCTTTGACAGTCCTCTGTTGTCCCCCGTCTCCTTTTCTTCCACTCCTGTCCCAGCGGCAGTGGGGTCCAGAGCCCCGCTTCCAAGCTGACGCCTGCTAACTGCTGTTCAGCCTTTGTGGGTAACAATGGTAGGCCAGGCCCCTGCCTGAGGCCTAGACGGACCCACAGAGAACAAAGGGCCCTGTGAATCCGGGGCCCAGTGGGCAGCCGGTGCGGAGGGAATAAAGCAGGTCACGCCGAGATTAAGGCAATGAAGGGGAGCCATGGGGCTGTGCTCTGGTGCATGCCAGCTCATCAGCAGCCATGTAAGAAGGGGGGAGGGGGACCGGGATGGAGTTGGGTGGAAGAATGGGCAGGGAGGCTGCTGCTGCTGCTGCTGCTGCTGCTGCTGCTGCTGGCTGACGCCATTACGGGACAAACCATGGTCCACACGTTGGCCCTCCGTGGCTTGTGTGGGCCTCGGCCTTTATAAAAAAAAAAAAGTTTTTTTTTTTGTGTGTGTGTGTGTGTGTGTTTCTGTACTCTCTGCGATTTTTGTTTGATTTGACCAGAGGACTCGATTGAGCGGAACGTAAGCCGGGTTGTCAGAAATTCTGCACCGACTGCAGCTTTTTAAAGGGGGCAGATCGTAATCCCATCTGAGTCTGTAATCGGGTCCAGGGAGCAGGTTGACGAATGCGAGCGTGCTCGGTAACTTGGGCGAGGGAAAGCTGGGGCGGTTCCAGTGACGGAACAAGCCCTAAGTACATATTGACATTGTTTAACCTTGTAGTTATACACAGAAAGTACACACGAGAGTTGTGCGTTTATTAGCTTTCTGAAGAGTTTTTTTTGAGCTGATGGTATTTTTATAGCTGGAGGGCAGATTCAGTCAAATTCATCGTAGGGAATAGTCTGAAGCGAAGAGGAAAAGCAGAACCTTTTTATATATAAACTTGCGAAGTTGAAGGCTCCAGCGTAGAAGGGCTGTGTTAAAGCCGGTTCTGATGATTGCGTTTAGCAGAGCTTCTGAGACGCGGGCTAACAGCTCTTTGAAAACTTCTCGACTTCTTGATGCTTTAAACACGGTTGAAACCGTTTAGTTGAACTTGGTTGTTTGATGTGTTCGTTTAAAAAAAAAAGAAAAAAAGTAAGCCTCTTGCTGCAAACTTATTTATCTCTTTCCACAGGCTCCCTTTTAAAGAACAAACATGCCTAAATGAGGCATTATTTTGTTCCCTGTTCCCTTTCACCCGCTAGATAGCCGACGTTTGTGTGTGCCTACAGCATAGTAAATGGAATCATTACCACGTAACACCGGCAAGGCCAAGAAATGGCCTTAAACACAAAAAGGCCTGCTAAAGATGGATTCTTGGGTGATTCTCGAGAGGTTCTGAGAGGCGGGGGGGGGGGCAGGTTGGATCCAAAATACTTCCTAGCCGTCAAGCCTTTTAATGAGCAAAAGGCAGGCCGAAGCTAGCTTCAGCTAACAAAAGCAGTGGAAGGGGGTCACGAGAGGGAACACAAAAGGACGCGACACCCAGTTTTCCACCTCTCTCGTTTTTCATAATGCCAGCCGTGAGTGAACATGCTGCACTCAGTGACTAAACCATTTCACTTTGCCGAAGATCGTAAAAACGGGTTTGGTTTTGATGGTGGTAAAAAGCAACTGGCTGGAGAGCCTATTGGTCCTTTCTGGCGAACAGTCTTGTGACGTGAGGTCACTTGTAAAGAGAAGCTGAAATGGCTGAGCTATCTCGGTATCTATGGTTTCCCAGCTACATCCTTTCCAAACTTAAAGCATGTCTTGTTTTAAAAAGGTCTGTGCCCCCCACCGTTGATCTATTTGCGTATCCCTGGCCTGTGGACGTTTTGTAGCATATGCGCCCGTATTTAGTAGTTGTGTGGGAGAATCTTCTGGATGGTCAATGGACAGAATACAAGCCATCTATTCTTCCAACAGTGCTACAGGGGTAATGAATGCTGAGAGCCTCCACTCCCCCAGCAGCTATTGAACTGCCATTCTGTTTCCCCTCCACTGTACCCTCACAGAGCACCAACCTGATTTTGGATACAGAGACGAATATAAACAGCCAGCTTTTGGCTTGAATCAGTGAGGACGTTGGAGGGAACGTTGGAGGATCTGTTTATTTGCCCCCACCCCATTCCCCCCCCCCCCATTTTCCAGCTGAAGCGCTGCTGCTTTTATCTCAAGCAGGACATCTGTATGTGCTTACGTCCAATGTAAAACCGTGATTCATCTTTCCCTTTCACCTTCATGGAGCGCACTCATATTCATCTCTGTTACAGGACCGTCCGCACGTTTTGAGTTATTGTTGGAGAATGAAAGCGCCTTGGTGAAGTCTCATTTGTGTCAGATGTTAAATCACTGGTTAAAATACGACACTGCTGCAGCATTGTGGTCGATTTGCTTCCAAACCCCCCACCCCCGTCTTTCCTTTCAACCTTTTTGGTCACACCAGATGTACAGTGCACATTTCAAGCAAATGGAAAATGGGCACCTTATCTGTTACTCCGTACTAGTCTAGCCCCGGCGGTGGGATGTGGGATGACGAAAGGGCAGCCATTGAACCATCCAAAAGCGGTGCTGGTTCCATCAGCCATGTCACCGTATACCAGATTAGTCAAATTTGGAGTAATCAATTTGATGGGATTGTGCCTCATGGAGGAAGGCTCTGGCGCTGGAGCCATGCCAGATCTAAGTAATCAATTAATTCTATATCTGAGCGAGGATCTGGCCCAGTGCTGCAGCGAATGCGTCTGCCCGTGCACATGTGTGTCTTCTGTCAGGGGATAGGGTGGATTGTGTGTTGTAAGCGGGGGGGATGGTGTGATGCGGCGTTAACCATACTGCTGCTGGAGCAGATGGAGGATGGGGGAGACCCCTGTGCTGCCGCCCACGATAAAGCGCCCAGCCCTGCTTCCACGGCTGATTAGAGGTCAATGGCATAGGGCGTGGGGAGGGGCTTTGCCTGGATTGGCCAACCCGGCCCCCGGGTGGGTGTGTCCAGCGGAGGAGCAGATGGTGAAGATACTGGAGACAGAAACCGATAGCGAGGGTTCCTCTGCCTGCTCAGCTGGCGCCGGCACCCAGTGCTGTGATGCTCTTGCGCCACGCAGCCGTGGTAGCCCTAGCTCTCTCTGCTGGTGAAGCGTCTGCTGGAGATGTCCAGCTATCAGGGCCTATGCCCACAGATGGCTGGTTGCGTGTAATAGCCTGGACTGGCGAGTGTGCAATAGCGGTGAGCGGCGTTAGCGAAAGATACATTTGACATAAAATAAATAGGGGGGTAAATGTGGGCGTGGGAGGCAGTCTTGGCCACACATTGAATCATGGGTAAAGAGGCACCTCTGTCTTCGTTTCCAGATGGCTGTGCGACACAGAACTGAAAAGCTTTTGCGGCTGTAGATGCCTGGGAACAAACCAGCCCATGGCTGTTGAAGCTGTGCTGCGGTTAGCATCGTCTCGACGCTGCGTCCGAGAGTTCTGAAGTCGTCTTCGCCAGCCGCGGCTGCTGCCCCCACACCGACACGAGCAACCCGCGCAGGCGCGACCGCGGTCCATGCTGAATCCGTCCCCGGCTGAACCTGCTTCCCGGTGTCGTCTTCGCGGCAGTTTTCATTACCACTGGCTTGTGTAAGCCGAACAGGGCGCATCCGGCGGATACTACGCGATAGGCTTGTCGTTAGCCCGGCCGGGGATCCTGTGAGGAAACAATTGAGCGTTGCCGTGTCGATGGAGTGACCTACATTATCCAAGGCGGGGTTTTCTGCTCCCCTCCTGGTTGCAGCACCTCGCATGTTGGCTGACGTGCCCCTCCATCTGCTTACGACACGCGCCCTCCAACCCACAATGCCGCTCCACCCCCCGCCGCGTCTCACCTTTTCTGGGAACGCTGCCGGTCCAGGTAAAGACGCGGCCCAGTGTGGGCTCACGGGCGCTCGGTGGCACTTTGGCAGTCTGAAAAGGACATCGTGGAAGGGGTGGTAGCTTCGGCTCAACACAAAGCAGGCCCAGGAGAGGGGGTGACAGGGGGATCCCCAAGCCTTGAAAGGCAAGGAGGACCCTTCAGACCCATCAGCAGCAGAAGCCCCCTCTTCATTGGGGCTTTGTCATGTGCAAATGAGCTCAAGAGCCCCCCTCCGCAATCCCCCCCCTTTTCCCTATCAGGTCGGATGGGGAAACTGTCTGTTTCAGCCTTCAACCGAGCACCGCCCCGCTAAACATTATAGGGTGGTGGTAGCAGTTTTTTTTCTTTTCTAAATGAACCAAGTATTATTTCTGTTTTGTAATGATCCCATGAGAGTTGAGGCGTATGGCATACTGTATACATGCGTCCGGCCTGGATGTACGCCCGGGGTTTAATTTTACTTTCTTTACATAAATATGAACACGCGTTTTGGGGCCTTTCACACCTCAGTGCAAATTCTGTGGGAAGTTCCTGTACCTGCCTATTGCAGCCAGAGGGATGGGTCATGTTGTAATACAGTTTAACGGTTTTTGTCCTCTCATTGGATTTTCACCAGCGTCATATTTCTGTCTTTGTTTAACGGTTTTATGTTACCATGAATGCTTAGTGCCACCAAGACAAATCGTTGTGTTCGTGTACAGCAGGTGGCTGTATTCACGATTGATAAAAAATGACCTGCCGTTTGTGGTACCGGCAATAAAAATATTTTTGAAGCTTTAAAATGCCGTGAAAGTGTTGTCTGCGCCATTAACCCATGCTAGGCCCAATTCGGGATTGGGTTCAGATATGTGGACAGTAGTGTTGTCCATCACTGGTACAATCAAGGGCGGTCCTTGGAAGCCCATGATCGCGTGTTCCGCCTCTCTCTCTCTCTCTCTCTC
>JAOVYW010000168.1:0-17960 GCA_025775045.1 Hiodon tergisus | reverse complement strand
AGTATTAAGAACTAAGGGTATGCAGACTTTTGAACAGGGGTCATTTCATTTTTTTCTTTGTTGCCATGTTTTGTTTTATGATTGTGCCATTCTGTTATAACCTACAACATGAATCCCATCATAAATAAAAGAGAAAAAGAGTTTTGCCTCCTCACTAATGTCTTCTTTAAAAATGGTATATGTATTACCAATTCTCCAAGGGTATGCAAACTTTTAAGCATGACTGTACACGACTGTACCTAATATATCCACTGAAATATTCACTTGTAAAAAGAGAAGCACACATTATCTCTTTGTTAAAGAAACAGACAGGCCATGTTCCTCTTTTCTGTCATGCAAAATTCACTAAACAAATGATTTTGGTCAGTTTGTCTGAATTCTCTTTCCTGCTGCACACTGTGGCTTACTTTCCATACAGTCAAATTATGTTTTTTTTCCAGATCTTGAACCAAGTGAACAAGGAATTTATGTGTGCATGTGTGTTTGAGTTTGTGGTTCTTAGGAGTGTATGTTTGTGTACAGTGTGTACTGTATTTGTTATATATCGTTCCATTTTGCGCACACACATCCACTCACAAATAAATACACACATGCAAGTTGTATGCAATTACGGGTCTAAACTCAGATATGTAGTTTTCTGTGACACATATGGGAATATAAATGTGACTCAGGTTGGGTGCCTGGGCATGTGCTTGCGTAGGTGGGGAGGGGAGACCAAAGCACCAGATTGAGAAACTGGTTGTGAAGTGAAACGTGAAGCCATTTTCTCTTCCTGCCAATCATTCTCAATTTCTCTTGGTGGAATAACCAACATTTATCTGTAGACTTTTATTGTGTCAGCGTTTCAGTATTATTTATTCCGAATACAAGAACATTCACACAAGTTGACAAAACAGCCTGTCGTTAAAAAATAAAATTTATATATCTCAGAATATCACACATGAAGCTGCAAGTTAGATGTGGAACCCTTTTTGTCCAGCCCAACACAAACGAATGTGAGTATGTACATTGTGAGCGTTAGTACTTGACCATGTTTACTCAGGTTATCAAGGCTGATCACAACATATTGAAATGTTCCAAAATAAAAGGCCTTTTTTTTTGGAGTACCAGAACTTTAAAAGCTGACTGTTGAGAAAGAAAAGAAAAACAGAAGTTGAGTACGTTTCCAATGTATGGGTTTTCCTTCTTTGCAGCGATCACCAAAAATAACCTACAAAACTACTACAAAACTCCTGGTGAGGGAGTTGGTGAACAAACACACCCCCACCTCACACTCTGTTCCACGCTGAGTCCTGTTTCAGGTTTCAGGGCCAGCCCAATTGGAGCTGCAGAACGGGAAAGGGGAAATCGTTGGGGAGCTAGTGGCCTATGAAACCCCACAGCATTACTTTTACTCTAAGCTCTAAATTAATTCATGTTTTAATTTATTTAGCAACGTGAAGGAAGGTGGAAGCTATCTTTGGTCTATATAAACATGAAAAGCATGGAACATATCGACTAATTTTTTTCGAGGTAAAGCCATTCTCCCAAAGCATTAGGACTCTTTATGTTCTTCATGTATTTGGCACTCATCTGTAAAGCGGATTATCTAAGTGTTAGGACTCATTCTCAACGCAATGACTCATTCTCTCAGTGTGAAGGGGAGACTTTGTCCCCTCATGCGCTCTGTATCCTTCCTGCACTCTCTCGCTTGAGAATGGATGCTCCATTAATAAATCTAATACAGTAAGCGGACGAAGGGAAGTTTCTTCATCATTTGTTTATTCAATCGCATTTCAGTTGTTCAATCAAACAATCTACACAAACAAAAATGCCAGTGGAGAAGTCAGAGGATTAGTCTATTAGTCATACAACACACAGCCATGTAGACATGTAGGCTCTTCAAGTTCTAAAACCACAATACACAAAATATTGATTTTATTTTATTTCATTAGTAGTGTGCCTTTGAATACATACAAAACCTGATGCTGTTTTCAACTACACTTAATTTTATTTCATTTTAATTTGATAAAGGGACAACAGTCTGTTACCAAGGGAAAGATAAATAAATTTTGATTCCTATAACTTATAATGAAACAGTAGTGCTTACAGGGTATAAATAATCTTTATTCCACAGGCTACTGGGTATTTTAGGCAATCTTTCCTGCAGTACATACAGGGAATAAACAGTTAAAATGCCACCACCCACCCAACAACTTTTTACACAGTTCAGAAATATTTCTTCCTCATTCCACACAGTCTCCAAGCCTTAGCTCAACTGATTGATTATTCAAAGCCATATCATATCAAGTGATAAGCTGCAAACCTTCATTTGTAAAAAAAAAAAAAAAAAAAATTTGTGCACAGTGGTGCCTGGTTCAGATCAAGTGTTCCTTTAAAAGGTAATCAACAACTTTCACTCATTCAAATGGTCCTGCTTTTCCATCCAAGTGACCGTCATGAACAAACACTTCACTGATAGACATCGCTGACTGGCAGGCCAGACAAAACGCTGGTTGACTGATCGCAATCCCTAGGTCCCTTGTGGCAATGCCAGTTTTAATTGAATGGATTGGCTGAGGATAAGAGCAGCTCCCTGAGGGGAGATTGAGCCCAGTATCCTCTTTCGTAATTACAGAGCTTTTTACTAATTACTACACACATCTATACAATCACTGAATTTCCTTCAAAAAAATTCTAAGTTGCTTGGCAAAATAGCTACAGTAAGAGAGCACAGCAATATAGCAAGACAGTACTGTGACTGGTCATCCCCAAGTGACCGATGGATTACTTTAGCCAATGGGTTTAGTTAGAGGGAATCCAAAGGCTTTTATGCGTTCACACCAGACCTCCTTCTCGTACTGTGACCTCCCTCACATACTTACTTCACGCTGTTTAGTAGCATACTCGTGTCTTGAATTGCCAGCATCTTTGTCCCTTCCATTACCTCCTACTACACAGTAGTGAACAATTTTAATTTTGTTTCATAGAAACAACGGACATCTGTCTTATACCGACAAATGATTATTAACAGAATGGACTGCCTGACTGACAGTGTTTCTCTACAGATGGGGCTGGGACTGGAACGGGCCGCCTCAGGTCGGGGTTCCTTTGCCCTTCAGGATGCGTCGCACCTATGGGACAAGGCACAAAGATAACATAGACACATAAAAACATGCACAGACACACACACACACACACTCTCACACTAACACACACGCACGCACGCACACACACACAAACACACAGTCTTTCCAGGCTTCAGAATGAAATGTGGAGTGGCTCTGACTCACCTGATCCCCCATGGGTCCCTCTGGCACCAGATGGCCGGGCTGCTCGTTCTCCAGGTTCTTGGCACTGGGGTCGGCCCCCCGGCGCAACAGCAGCTTCACTGCGTCAATCTGTGCAACCCTGCCCTGCAGCGCACTTGCTACATGCAGAGCACTGTTCCCATTGAAAGCCTGCGGGAGTCACACAGTAGGGGTTATCGGGACACGTTGGAAAGAAGACCTGGAGCAGGTTACGGTTGCAGGTCGGTACCGATTAACCTGTTGTGTAGCACTGCCACCATCCCCAAAGCTAACACTCTATGTTTCCCATGTTTGGGGAAAAAAATGACTAACTTGTATAATCTCTAGCCCCATAGCGATATTCTGCTCAACCCTTGTTGCTTACCCTATAATTAACGACAGATAAGGAATCGGGCTGGTCCAGAAAGAGACGTAGGAGTTCAACGTTGGCTTCCTCTGCGGCCATGTGCAGAGCAGTGCGACCACTTTTGAGATCCTGGACCAACATGGAAACAATACAGCAAGCACAATGAGACAGGAAAAAGGACGTTGTACTTGGCTATACCGATGCCATGCCACAGGTTGTGCGCCCACCTTGGTCCCGTAGGAGGCGCCCATGAGCAGCAGAGTGCTGACACATTCTCTCAGCAGCTTCCTCTTCTGAGATAGGGACTCTGTCACAGGGGAGCGAAGTGTGGCTGCACTGCTCAGCTCGTGCACCACAGCGTTGTGGGACAGCACTGCAGTGTGCAATGGTGTCAGGCCTGAGGGCGAGGACAGTGTTCAAGGTTCAAAGTCATAGGTTGGTGCAACAAGAGATCGATGTTACGTGAGGGCACTCACCTTCGTAGTTGATAGCTTCCACGTTCACCTGCTGTCCACTTCCCTGCAGCGTTCTGTGGATGGCCTACAGAGACGGCGAGTGGGAAAAGGAGGCCTCAGTCAGCACGCGCAGTAACAGCCGAGTGAACTGATAAAGGGTTAACAACTGAATGACCAGCATTGCGTGACTTTGAGCGAGGTGAGGGAATAATGTTGCGTAATCTGATGAAAGAGGCATCTGTACTGTTGAACCAGTCCTGCCGGATGTTATCTAACTTCGGCAAAAGGGGATTTTTTCCCCTACGGCTGTTTTCCTTTGTTTGAGGAAATAATGCAGTTTTGTCAGAGCGGAGAAATTCCCCTCAGTACACTGGTCTCCAGGAAACACACCTGTAGAGTGAGGGCATGGCCCTTCTCAGCGCACACGTGCAGAGGCGACCGGCCCCAGCAGTCAGCCGTGTTGATTTGTGCTCCCAGAGTCAGAAGGTCCTGCACAATTAAGTGCTGATTAGCCGCCACGCTCACCTGAAGGGGACTCTGGGTAAAAGAAAATTAGACCAGAAACAAGGTTAATATTTAATTGCCCCACAGTTATTGCAGAGCTCCAAAGTACAATGTTACACTGATTAATAGCATGACCAGAAAAGTTCTATGTTATGGCCACTTAGATATGGACTGTGCCAGGTGAGGTGAGGTTTGTGTGGTCAGGGTGAGGTCTGTATGACCAGGACTGTAGTAGTGAGTCAGATGAGGTGAGGTTTGTGTGGTCAGGGTGAGGTCTGTAGACCAGGACTGTAGTAGTGAGTCAGATGAGGTGAGGTTTGTATGGTCAGGACCAAAGCAGCGAGTCAGGTGAGGTGACCCTAATCCAAACCCCAGACTAGTGCCTCACCTGATCATTGCGCTCCTTTAAATCCAGCATGCCAATCTTGGCCATCCTCTGAGCGAGTACAAAGGACAGGGCTCTCCTGCCCTGGGCCACGGCAATGTGCAAAAACCTGGAAACCACAGATCACACCACAGCTTAGTGGGGAATTGAGAATGCAACAACATTTATTGTCTGTCTGCCTGCGTGTCTGACTTTAACAAAAATCAGGCATTTATGCCAATATTTTTCTTAACATTCTAACACAATGTCATAGCCCACCTCACTGACCACTGAGGCAGTCTTTGTGAGCTATTTGTAACTGATTACTTTGGTTGTTATGATCCCCATTAATTTCTGCAATCATTTATGAATCTGCAAAAGCCCTCCACACTCAATGTGACCTGGCTTTCTACTTTCCCGTGTTCATGCTGTGAGTTTCTCTGTCAACCTGTGACTTATATTCTTATGTCGGGTCCTGCATGCTCACACAGTCTCAATGTCTGCCTACACCCATACTGCTTTTGGTGCCTGGTCATCTCAGTCTGAATGACCCCTGTTTCTTATACAGCTGACAATTTTACATTATTCAGAAGTGAAGGAAAATATCTGCTATCTAACTTTCTGCTCAAAAGACTACTTTCAGAACTCACGTGTCTCCGTCTTTGTCCATCACCACCAGCCGCTCTGTGGTAAGCCACACTAGTTTCTCCTCCTCCTGCTGGATCTGCCACTGGAAGAAGGATATGCCCTCGACAGCCACAGTGTTCCCTGCAGAGCAGGGGGCGTCTAGCTGAGGGATGAAAGACTGGAAGGGGAGGCCGGGGTCATTCATGTCCTGGAGTGGGTAACTGGGATATGTTGGCTGATAGAGGGGCAGCTCCTGGCCCTGGGGTGGGGCACTGGTCTCAGGGGCGCTGCCATCCAGGCAAAGCGGTCGGCAGCAGGGACTCTCCTGCACCTGCACTGTTTCTATGGAAACAGGCGTGGCATCTGTCATCTGCCGTATGATGTCTGTGATGTCCAGGTATGGCTCAGCACTGCATGTGTCCCCTGTCACCATGGGAACACTGTCTTCATTGCTGTGGGAGCATGGGGTCTGGGACCAACAGAGAGTATGTCAAGCGTGTAAAATTGAAGTGGAAATTACCATGTACTGAAATGAGGATATTTATCGTGAGGTTATTGTGTACAGAAATGGGGATAGTTACCATGAGGTTATTGTATACAGAAATGGGGATAGTTACCATGAGGTTATTGTGTACAGAAATTAGGATATTTATCGTGAGGTTATTGTGTACAGAAATGGGGATAGTTACCATGAGATTATTGTATACAGAAATGGGGATAGTTGCCATGAGGTTATTGTGTACAGAAATGGGGATAGTTATCGTGAGGTTATTGTGTACAGAAATGGGGATAGTTATCGTGAGGTTATTGTGTACAGAAATTAGGATAATTACCATGAAGTTATTGTGTACAGAAATGGGGATAGTTACCAGGATGTTGTCATGGAGAGATGCAGCCCTCTTGGGGCTAGAAACATCAGAAGGTAGATTGGCAGCTGGTCGTTTTCCTCCCAGCAGGATAGTGGTCAGATCTATGCCACAAGGAAAAGAGAGATGCTGATAAAGGCTGTCATTCTTATTAGTCTATTAAGTCACTATTTACAGGAACAAGTGGCAATTGACTATCAAAAACAATACTGGTCTTGTTTTTACTATCATTTTGTGCTGCTCAGAGCACTTCATTTGCATTTAAAGCAGGGTCGTAATTATAATATATGGGGGGGGGGTACTCCCCCAATATATTAAATAAAAAAAATAAAAATGTGCTTTTTGGCAGATTTCGACCGGCTCAATGTTGAGTCCATGGCTACGTCTCAGATTGAAAGTAATTTATGAATTACCTGAACAATGGTCACTTCCCTCAGAATGTTGTACCTGAATTGAGAAATGATTTACTAAGCATAAGTATACAAGCACTACAATAATCGCTAGGTTATTAAATGTATGATTTTTGATTATGATTATGATTTTCTTATTAGTAATTCCAAGGAATTGCTTTGCGACAAACGTTTTGATGGTGCATAAAAAGAAGACTGAACCTGTGTGGGACTTGTAGTTTACCTGTTCGTTCGGTTGGACGGGGTTTGTAGCCAGCCGTATATTGCGCTTCAGTCGGATCAGATCCTTCACCGGGTTTTTCACACGAACACCCTGACACCGGCCCCTGGGCTTCGTGGAAGTCATAGACAACTCACCTGCCCCAACACATGGACATAAACGTGAGGCCATCTTCCCCAGTCATAAATCTCTCCAGCCCCTATCATAATCTGTTTCCGTCGAAACAATACAACCTGACCGAAATCGTGTTTTCATGTTCTTGTTTACTGTGACCAGATGTATTAAATTACAATTGCTGGTAAGGACTTGGTTTATTTAATATGTATTACTATTTTACTTCTAATAACGATTATAATACTTTTAATGAGATAATAGCTACTGTTGTTGTAGTCAAGTTCTAGTAATTAATTTCATTGTATTAAAGTGTATAAAAGTAATTACCATTGTTATATTAAAATGTGTAATTAGATGTATACTTTTTGTAACAGACAAAAAACTCTCGACGTGTTAAGGAGATCCAAATTCTCGTTTTGCATTTGCAAATTTGTGACAATATATTTATCGAATAAAGCTATAAAGCAAAACTAGTTTATCATAGGTACACGTAAAAGACATTAATAAACCACAAAATGCGATGCAAAAGAATACGAACCTTTTAATATACTTTTCCACAGCTTTTGGTATTTCATATGTAAAATCTAAATAAATTGTAATATATCTGTATCCACGGAGAACTTGTTTTGTTTATCAAACGCTTTAATGAAGCAACTTTATTTTCTATATTTGTTAAATGAATTAATGCAATAACCTCGACGATTAACTAATTCGCAATGCAATAAAATATTATCGTTTACCGTTGACGCTGTTAAGGAAGTTGTCGGTTTCACTCCGGCTGCAAGTGCTTCCCCAGGTTGTCTCTGAATGACAATTCGGGGACCAGGTGGACTGCGATCCCGCGAAGCCCGGGTGATCGGGCGGCGGCGAAGAGTTTCCGTAGAAGTCATATAAATTCATGGGGCTAGTCATCATCCCAGCATCCTGATCCTCAAGACCCCCACAATCTCCAGAGATCCTATCAATTATCATTTTTAGTTCTTTCTAGTCTACCCGTACACAAGTATCCAATAATACGTACTTTCCACACACACAACAGGAAGTTTAACCAAGTCGAGCTCGTTCTTCTTCCACCTAGTTTAATAATTAAGTGGCTGTGGCGCAACTCTTAAAATGTATTGTTTATAAAGGAGTTTAACTAACGCCAATCGTAAAAGAGAAGTTTGTTCCTTCTCATACTTAATTGGTTGGCTTAGACGGGGCAGTTCCTCTAAAATTCCAGGAAATCTTTTTATAATGGAAATAACGTTTGGCACCTATTTCGGAACGCCCTCTTACAGGGATAACACGTTGTTTTACCATGGAAAGAATTTCCTGGTTTTTTGTGAAAGAAATTTGACAGAAGACTATTTATGTCATTGGCTATGTGTAAACACTAAAATGTTAAAATGTTATTTTGTTTAAGAGAACATACAAATAATGCTATAAATGAGTTGTTATAGTAATGAAATCCTTACCCATTCGATTAGTAATCGTAGATTTGATTTATAGTGTTGTCTATAGTTTTAGCACTTCAGAAAACGAGTTCGTTGTCGTAGCGACACCTAACGGAGTTCACAAACCCAAATAGGATACATAGCCTCTTCTGGGGCTGGGACCAAATCTTTGACAACACTATTTGGCATGTAACCTAACAGTGTTTAAAATCTTTAAGGGTTTTTTTTTTTTTTTTTTTTTGTAGCCCAATTATCTAATTTCTTCTACTCATTAATATAAAACGCTAACGAAAACGATTCGAACAGCGCGTTGTCAAAGTTTTGATTTGGTCCCAGGCTAGTGCATATTTAAATAAATTACCGCGGCTATCGAGAAACCCGGACAGGGTGACAATTTCCATTTAAGCTTTGTTCAACTGCACGAGGACACGACCTCCCACTGATGCTGCAAGTATGATGTCTGCATTCCACTTCTCTAGTGATTCATAAAATATACGTTTCTCTAGTATATAAACAATTAGCCTATTTAAATTTTTCCATTAAATCACACAGCTTCAAGATTTATTACCTGAATTGGGTCCAACTGATGACTTCGGTCAAGAACCATGTATTTTAGATGAAGAATGGATTAATCATCAAAAATAACCATCGTAGGCTTGTTACATTTGTCTTAATCTAGACAAAAACGTGAGTGTGACCTGAAGCTTTCGTTAGTGCTTCCACTCTTGATTATGGTAAGAGTAAAAATACCCGAACCTCTGAGCTTGACGATCTCACTGTGCGAAACGCTATTTGGGGAAGGTTAGAGTGGGAATTTCCTACCTTGTTCTTGATGGAATATAAGAAAACTGCACAGCCCAAATGGCTGGGAACAAATGAAAACTTTGGAAACATAATCATTTAGTATTTAATAGAGTTTCCTTTCTTATTTTGTAATTATCTTATTTATTTTAATCATGAAATGAAAACGTTACTTTACATTACAGTTATGGAAAGTGCGATTAGCGGGTTGCCAAAGTTTTTTATTTTTTTAATTAAAGATAATTTAGTTGCCAGTACCAGAAGAGCCCGCTGGGTGAGAGGGTTTCGAGCTGGGTGCATGTTAGACTCACCAACAAGGTTGTTGTTCTTTTGTTGGTTAAATTGTTTATAGAAAAATAGAAGGTGCCAAATAGAAGTGTCAAAGAAACCACCACCTACTTATCTCTGACCACCTCCGGACTGTACATACCCAGGTGTGGTACAATTTGATATTTCTTTACTCTTTCTCACAGGCTTGAGCATTGGTAATGGACCAATATTGGGGAAGGACTGGAACAATAATAACGTCAAAGGGGTAGATTTTGTTGAGAAATTCTCTTGCTTACCAGTCCCCCAGTCTGCTTAGTAGTCCTGCATCCTGCCTACTTGTTCCTTAACCTGCTTCACTCACAAGATGCAGGTTTTTTGGTTCCACCTCAAAGAGTATAACTGGTGTAAGAACCTCTCTTGTAAGAGCTCTGACCTTGTCGCTATTGATCTTTAAGTCGCAACCCATTTCCACTCTTTATAACTTTATCTCAACATCTTAACAATTACATAACAAACTAACACCTTTTTTGATCAATTTGTTTATCTCTCATGCCACAGTCCTGTCCTCAATCCGTAGTCCTGAATACAGGAGTTTGCCCGCTAGTTCTAAGGCCAAAATGATTGGACAATTTACCAGATTCCCCCCTTTCTCTTGCAGATTACAGAGCTTATTTTATCTTCGCAAAAACGACCTGCTCCATAAGAGGTTGGGTTCTCCCTTAGTTTGGTTCCTCTAAAGGCTAATTCGAATAAACTGGGAGTTTTTCCTTGCCACAGTCAGCTTAATTTGCCCTTAGGGGTTTTAGGCTAAGGATTCATGTAAACTGCTGGTTACCATTTAAACAATGCCTCCAATTTAGTTATAAACTCTGTTTGAGTTTCATTACAATTGAGCTGCTTAGCAAACACTTTTTTCCGAAGCAAATTACAACTTCTACATTCATCCACTTAGATATTTTACTAAAGATAAAGAACCTTAAGGGCAAACAACTGGGGAAGGACTTGAACCAGAAACCTATCAGTTATAAGCCTGTCACTTAACCACTACACCACCAGCTGTCCAGTCCAGTCCTGGATTGAACAGCGTTCCTATTAAAAGTAGCTGTAAAAAAATCCAGTACATTGGTTGTTTTAATCAGTATTAAACAAACGTGGTTCATGACCCTATTTTAAAGCACTTTTGTATGTTGCTCTAGATAAGAGCATCTGCTAAATGACTAAGCTGTAAAATGTAAATGTTTTCTGGATTGGTATGAGGAGGGGATAGTGGCCTAATTTCTACATAAATTGTGAGTTCATGCGGAATTATGCATGCAGGATTTCTGTTGGATTCCTGTCCCGTTTGGTGTAGTCTTGCTGACTGGTTGGACCCCACACCTCACTTCCTTGCAACAAAATTGGCTTGATTGGACAAATTGTTTACATCAAATGCTTGTCGACATTTCATTTCTAAAGATTTATTTTAATGCTGTAGAAAGCTCTGCATGTTGTCCACTGCCAGGCCAGAGCTCCCTGACGCATCAATTGTCAGTCCAAGGTAATCATATTTGTGACTGTAGGGTGGCGTTACCTAGAATAAATTATCTGCTTTCCTGAGATATGGCCTTTTTTGGGAGATTATCTGTTTCAGGTTGATTGTCAGGGTCTAGGTCTGCCTGTACGGCTGTACCAGCGCTAGGTTCTGCATAGAGCAGAAATTAAACTTTCTTGTCACATAGGGTGATGCCAGGGGCTGCAGACTCATTCACAGAAATATTGAACAGAGTGGGACTTTGTAGCCCTGTATCACCCTGGACACCTTGAGGGAAGAACTCTTTTTTTGTTCTTTTATTGTAAAGTTTTATTTCGGACCGAGTACATGTATTTGATTATGTCATAAATTTGACCCCCCAAAACACTTCAGATAATTTTAAGTATAAGCCTTCATGCTAAATGTTTTTTTGAAATCAGTAAAGCCTCCATAGATGACTTCATATTGAGGTTTAACAGCAAAAGATTCCAAATGCAAAGGCACACTTGGAATCAAATCTTTTATCTGCTTACTTCTAAGTGAACTAATGAAGGAATAGTAGCGACAGACCTGCTCCCTTCCTTACTCAGTACCTGCAGAAGGCAGTGTCCAAACCCAACAAGGATTAAACCCTTCAGGGATCTTAGTTACCAGTGGGACAGTAAAGCAAAGAGCGCCTAAACTGCAATTAAAGGAATCAGAGGGGCCCGGATGTGCAGAGAAGTACGTTATTAATGTTTATCTGACAAGAAGCAGGGAAGGCAGAACTTAGTGAAGAGCTTATCAAAGATGAGCAGGAAAAAGGAGACATCATCAAAGCATCCCAAAATACAGTCTGGGACATGCACATATATATTTTTATTATTTATCAACTGAACAGATCATTTTCTTTCATTTAAGTTAATGAAAACTTGAATTGCTTAAATACCTTTTCCCTAGGGGCAACCCACTGATTATCAGTTTATTAACTTAAGCAAGAAATTGCATATAACAACATCCATAGCATCCTAGACATTTATACAGAAGGCAAAAGAGAGTAATAAAGCACTAATGCTAATATGGCTGCCAAATTTTTTTACATATAATTCCTTCACTATATTTAGCGGACTAAATTAGTCTACTATGACAGGCTTGCATGCGGCATTCTGTCCGAGAAACAAGCTGACTACCATCGAAGAGAACGTAGATGGAGGAGTAGCTCTAGGCTGCAATTCAGGACAGCATAGAGCTGAACGCCCATGCACAAATGCATCAGCACTTTGACAAAGAAAGTGTTATTTACATCCAAATCAATTTAATGTTTTACCAATTTAATGTAGTGGCTGGCTTGTTGTTTGGGTTCAGTTTAGCTAGCAGGAACACAATTATGCAAAACATAGTTTTCATTTATTAACATATTCAGTAACTGCTCTTGTGGCACATGCAATTCACAGTCAAAGTTTCAGTTTCAGGTCAGCAATCCACCGCTGTGTTGCTTTTGTGTTCCAATTCCTGACCCAATGGAAGAATTCTGACATTACTAAATGGCTCTTACCGCACATTTGACGATTGCTCAAGTCAGTCTGTGTTCCTGTGAATTTTCGATTTTCAGGCTCTTCTTTCTGTTCCTTAAGGTTTTCGTCTTCAAATATTGCTCATCACTTATTAAAAAGGTTTTTGGGTCTTAAAACCCTGGGTTCCAGCCATGAAGATTGTGAATAAAAGAGAGCTAAGTGACAGGCTCATCCAAACAGAGATGTAATAACTATCAAAGTCATTTTAACAAAAAGAAGTTGAGGACTTATGTTTTGTAACTTTGAAATGCATCCGAGACCTTTCCAGTTAATGTACAAACCCTGACCCTGTAACAAATGCTTTGTTATGCTATTAGAATCCCATGCAGCAATTACTTGAAATGTGTGCATTCGATGTGTGTGGGAGAGAGCAGGTAGCAGATATCTTGAATGCAGGTATGAGTCTTGGTGTATGTTTGTGTGTGTACAGAGACAGACCATCTTTGCTCCACTCTTGTGCTGCTTGGGTGTGAAGCTCCAGGGTGACGTTCCCTCACATTCCTTCGCCTACCCTGTCATGTCCATCCTCGGGGAGGGGTCTGCCTCATTATGGGTAGGGGGTGAGGAGAGGGGCAGCGGTGACCTTGTCCCGTCACTGGCTACCTCTTCTGCCTCCTCGAGCTGCTGCACAGATGAGAGGTACTGCTGCAAGAGACTGGCATCCTGATTCTCCTCCCTGGGGTTTAGTTCGAGGACACGCACCGTTTCTAAAACTTCCCCGGTCCAGCCGCTCAGACCGTCTCCAGGAGGCCCGCATGGTTGGCCTGAGGACTGGAAGCCAGAATCAGGGAAGGACAGCTCCCCGCAGGGTGGTGCCACGGGGCTTGCTCTAGTAGGGTCGGGGGGTGGAGAAGCAGGAGCAAAGAGCTGGAGCTTCTCTTCCAAGGAGCGCTGCCACTGCTGTGCTGACTGCAGCTGCAGAGAGGGAACGGAAGACAGAGTCACAATCACTGAAGGAACAGGAGACAGTGTTTGAAGGGGAAAAAACATGGCATCTCTAAGCACTATAAGGGTACGCTGTGCCTGTGTGCAAGTGTCTTTACAAGCCTTGAAGGAGACTGTGTGTGAGAGAGAGTCACCTGCTTCCACAGGAACTTGACAGCCTCTTCCTGCACTAGCCTCTGCAGTCGCTCCTCTTCCTGCTGCCTGCGCACGCTGCAGACACAGAGATCCAGGACCTGGTTACATTGATGTTGTACAGTACAAACTAATCCTTAAGGCAGCATTAAGTAAAGGATGGAGGAATGTTTGAAGAAGGGAAAAGAATGTAGGGTGTGAAAAAAAGAGCACACATGGTTCATTCCTCACTTCTCCAGCTCTCCAGACAGGTAGATGATGTGCTCCTGCATCCTCCGCAAGCGGATCTCGGACCGGACCTCCTTGGCCAGTGGGTGGAACCGGCGGGTCCAGATCCCACGCCACCAAGCCTGTATCTTCACGGCAGCCACACCCGGGTCACACCGCCCCAATTCCTTTTCTTGCTGGAGCTCGGCACAGTCTGAGTGTGCCTCTGGGGCCAACTGCCCGCCCAGCACAGGGAAACTGCAGGGCGAGACAGGGGTGCTGACCTTCCTTTCGGTTGGGGGGGCTAGGGAGTCCGGCTCATCCAGTTCCTCCTCGCTGGGTGTTGGACTGTACAGGTACGGCCCAGCAGAATTAGGTCCGAGCTTGTCATCGTCCTCCGTCATGTCCTCCAGGTACAACGTCTCTCTGCGGGAAGAGGGGCCGTTGTTGGGCGGGGCTGCACTGTAAGAGTGGTCACATGGCAGCCAGTTGTTCACCTGCACTGCCAGCTCTGGTACCACAGGAGGTAAGAAAGTTAGAGATAGGGAAGGTCAGTGAGAGAGGCATGCACTTAGAGACAAGGAAACAAGACTTGGTTTTTGACCATGTTGTGGTAACATGGCGACATGTTTGTGTGGTTGACACCAACAGGCTTTGAGCCCATGGATCAATGGATGGATGGATGTTGTCCATATAGGCACGTGTACGGATGGGGGTGGCTGCTCAAGCATCAAATTGTTTTTAAAACGACAAAAAGTACCCCTCCTCATTTGACCGTCATAAGTTTTTTAAAAGCCCAGTAGTTCCAAGTTCCAACACATTAATTTGTTTTTGTGAATTTAAAAAAAAAAAGTTTAAGTTTAATTTTCTTCTGCCCAAACTGAGTTTTTCCACCAATTTTTTTTTTTTTTTGCAGTAGTAGACATAAATACCCGTTTGTTGTGTGTGCAATCCATTGTAGTGACATGCCTTTTAGGTTAGTGTAAAAGTTGGTTTTATTCATGCCATTTCAGCATTTCGGTTGCAGAAATGCAGAAAGAGAGCTAAAGATACATTTGAAATCTGAACATTTGAGCAAATGTATCAAATGCCAGATTACTTTTTAATACATTGATGAAAAGGTGGCTTTCCTGCTCTTTTGCAATTTACTTAAAGCACTCAGGTAAGGAAATTACATTTCAGTGCATACCAGACTGAATTATAAAAATGGATTTAGTAAAGATACAAGACCATATCTGTTATTTATAATCTGGGGAAAAGATTTTCACATTAAATAATACATCTGATATTGCTGACCGTATATCCCTACCGTTGGTGGCATCATATTAGCACAAGATTGTATAAAAAAATGTTAACACTGATTTGGCCCTTTAAATATTTTTTAAAGAATAAAATTCACATCAAAGAAGCAGGCTGTAAGACCTTTTGAAAAGGATATCACCATCAATTACAAAGAGGTCATAGACATTTTAAAATACATGGCCTACAGAAAGGTTTCACTAGCTAATAATCTATGGACCAACAATACTACTCATACCTTTGACTCAAGTGTAATTAAAGTGTAATATAATTTTCATTGAGAGAGCCCCATTCTGCGCGCTGGCAACTACCTTTGTGACTGGTTGGCATGGAAACATCCGGTGTGTCAGGTTTATCCCAAAGCCATCCAGCTGGGCCATGACTGGGCTGGTGGGGTTCTATGTCCAGCTGTGTGGGGCGAGCTGGGCTGGCAGACCTTCTCTGGGTTTGCTGGAACAGCTGTCTTTGGTGAAGCCTGCAGAGTAATGTACACCAATCCTCAGACTAGATACTCAGTAATCTACACTAACCCACTGAAGACACTGAAGGTTCCATTCTAGGGATCATAGGGCTATGCTTACATTTTCATGGTGTTATGGGGGAGCCAGCATAAAAACAGGGGTTGGCTTATTGTAGTAATCAACATATGAGTGGTAAGGGTCTGGTTTTTAGACCAACAGAATTTGAACATGGCAATTGCACCAGCAAAACAGGTCTTTTTTCAAACTTTGGTTTCTAAACCAAAAATAGCACTGTGACAGGTTATTTAATGTCCTGCCCAACAATCTACCCCAAGATCCTACAAGTCAATTTCTTGTTGTTTTTATTTTTATTTTTTAAGTGCTCCTGTCTACTTCTGCACGCTCTTTTCAGAGTAATGTGCACCAACACTCCCAGAACAAACACTGAACAAAAGACACAGCCATGTACAGACTGGCATTCTGGGATACGCTCACACCCCACAGCACTCTAATATTAGAATAATATCTGCTTCTAATATTCCTCCTGTAAAAGGGGCCACAGCCCCTTACCTCTGTTTGCTCAGGATCTTCTCCAGCTTGGCATCTTCAGCAGACTGCAGGGCAGAGGCTGAGGTCAAAGGGCAAACAGAAGCCAGGTACTGGACCAGTTGTACATGCTGCCCTGGCCTGTACAACCGACCTTTTCCCTGGCTGTACAGCCACTCTGCTTTGAGTCTGGAAACCGATAGATGAGGAAGGAGCAGGTTAAAGCAAGTTTTACTCAGAGAGGCATTTTACACAGTATGTTAGATTGAGTTTAACACAACATGGGGTACCATCGTGTTTTATGCAGCACATTACCATGTTTTATCCCGCATGGGTGACTGGGGTGTTTTACACACAGCGATTGCCGATTGTTTTTTACTTGCTGTAGTCTTCCCCCACCCAAGTCATTTCAAATGAACGGATACCCACCCCTCCTTCTGTGATACCATGTATCCATCTAGGATCTTCAAACTCAGGCACCAGCTCATGATGTACGGACGGTAGTCGTATCCAGGCAGAGAGGACGTTGCCATGACACAGGGGTTGCTCATGACTGACAGCTGTTCTAAGTTTGGGAGAGATGCCAGGTAGGAGACCTAAGTGTGAGAGAGGGAAATGTTAGCGAGACTAGCTGAGGTCGGGTGAAGGCAGAGAGAAGGGGTGCATTTAGAAGTAAAGCAGACTGAGAGGAGAAAAAAGGTACAGTATGGGGCCTTTGGGGGCAAGGGGGGGGGGGGATTACCTCATTGAGGTCTCTGATCTCATTCTCAGCAAGAGACAGGACAGTCAGGCCAGGGTGAAGGTGGGCTGGGACAGTGCGGAGTGTGGTGATGATGTTCCCATGAAGCAGAAGCGTCTGGAAGACAAAACCCATTACATTGCAATCACATGTTTATCAGTCACCAAAATAACTTTCCCTCTGCATCTGGAAGTAACAGAAGACAGTTGGAATCAGGAATTACTGACCTTTAAAGCAGAGAGCTTGGAGAGGTCACCGATCTGGGAGACATTGTTGTCAGACAGGTCCAGGTGCCGGAGAGCCACACAACTGCTAAGCTGCTCCATGACCTGGGAGATGGAGGTTATGGTCCTGTCAGTCTGGGTTTGATTTCTACCTTCTCATAATATGGTAATAAAACCTTACAAAGCATGACCAATGGTGTGTGCAAAGGTTGCCCTGATCAAGTAAACTGGTGTTTTTTTTTTTTAAACCAGCTTTATTTTACTAGTACAGTTTTCTATTATTTCACTTACGTCAACATTTACATATACTGAAATAAATAATCATCCAGCTGCATGGACAGGTAGAAAGTACAGCATTGCAAGTGATCTCAGTCAAGCTGGGTAAATAAAGTTAGTTCCTGGCAAGTAATAAATAAAATTACTCTAGCCATGTTAGTAGCAGCCGGTGAGACAATTCAGGAAGGAAAAAGTATACACGACACAGAAGTATAATTTGCTACTCCTGGTCAGCCATTGGTTTACTCCATACCAAGCCATGTGAACTCCCATACTCCTTTCCTATCCGGCACAGGCACAGGCACAGGCACAGGCACAGGCACAGGCACAGGCACAGGCACAGGCACAGGCACAGGCACAGGCAC
>JAOVYW010000167.1:0-11384 GCA_025775045.1 Hiodon tergisus | reverse complement strand
ACACACACACACACACACACACACACACACACACACACAGTGACCGCCACCTCCCACTCCTGGGAGATGCGAGGTGACAGCTATGAACAGACTTCATATGTCAATAATGACAAAGATCTCGGGCTTGCTCTTGTCATGCACCTGCATGGCTGAATATGTGATGGCCTTCACCTCAGTTCCCTGGAAAGTAAGGTCAAGAGTGAGGCTCACTCCATCCAGCTCCTTAGCCCGGTCAGTAAACGGACTAGCAGGAAATTCCAGGGTACAGACGGTAAGACGGCAGACAGGTGGATTAGGGTGTCTAAATGGAGATTCCCCAGTAATCATGAGGTGTGCCGCGTGTTCGCTACCCATCAGTAATTTACAGTGATCTCACAGACTGCAAATCCTGCAATAAAGGGCCTGAGGACCAGACAAATCCACCAAATCTAAGCTCAAAACTCAAATTTCTTTTGCAACACTGAGTCTCAGGGAGCTTACCTGTGGATGCTTAGACAGGTTGAACTCCTCCCCCCACCTGTCCAAGCACAAACACAAAAGAGTTTAAATTGAGTGTGGTACTGAAGGGACAATCTGGACAAAGCTGAAGTAATCAGTGCAAAGGATTGTGCAATTGTGCAAATACCAGCCTATTGATTCAGACTTTGTATATTCAGGAAAAAGGTGTCACGAGCAACAAGCTCTTCATTACATTTGTATTACTCCATTTTTAATACACAATTTCATTTACAATTTGGACAGAGATTTCTACTGAAGCAATTCTAATAAAGCGATAGTTGTCCAAAGTTAAACAGACCTTTAAAGGTTTTTTTGTCTTAGCCTCTTATCACAGACCTGGCGCTGTAGCTACAACACACCCTGCTTTCTCAGCATAATCAAACTTTTTAAATTGAAAGGTGATTTAAAAACCACATTCCAAACGCCAAAGCTAAAATGTAGAAGAAACTGAGCCATAGGGGTACATTAGAGGGTGCAAGTTAATTATGGCAAGAAGCGTATACAATTGGACCAACTTACAGGGGCTCACTTTAAGCCTTGGGAATGACTTACCCAATAGAACGGATTTTAAACTGCATTCGATCAATATGCAACACTTTCACCTCCTGCAACAAAAAAGATGACATGCAACCCTTTACACTGTACTGTACAACTTCAGATGAATTGGTTATGAACAGTGCTTTCCTTCAGGAAGCAAAATAAATTACGTTTGAGGTTTGGTCAAATTAGACACTGAGACCCAGGACCCCATTCATCAAAGTGTCTGTGTAAAAGAAAGTCTGATAGAGGAGTCCCTCTATTCAGACAACTAAGGCACATCATGGCACATAAAACCGTGGCTGGTTTCCACAATCCGACAAATCCTAAAACAAGGAAAGTTTCCAAATTTTCATATGATTGCCTATATACATTTGTAAAGAGGAGCAATTAAATATTTAAATATTATAAATTTATCCCGTTTATAGCAGAAATTTTTTTTTTCTGTACAAGAAACACCACTTTGCAGCTGTTTTAACACTGACCAAACACAGAACGGACTGTGT
Organism: Hiodon tergisus; assembly: GCA_025775045.1. Classification (NCBI taxonomy): domain Eukaryota; kingdom Metazoa; phylum Chordata; class Actinopteri; order Hiodontiformes; family Hiodontidae; genus Hiodon; species Hiodon tergisus. The sequence continues at coordinate 9,843 of JAOVYW010000167.1, read as the reverse complement.
GGGACTGTGTGTTTGTAGAAAATGCCATTGGGATTTCGCCAAACTCAATCAAATAACTATTTTCTATAATTAGCCTACTCTTCCCAGTTATTTATAAAAATAAATTAATACACACAACTAGATTCATCCATTGGACAGATATATGTAGCTTATGATATAAATACTCATGGCCACGTTCACCAAAAACGAAGACCTTAACCTGCATGTTATTAAGAGTCCTGAATTTCACAAAACAATATGGTTTCATGCTTTTTCCAAAGTTTGGATAATTGTAAAGATTTCTGCAAACGGTAGCAGCAAAACTTTCTCAGTATTGGTACCTTCTTTGCTATTGGTTTAGCACATCTTTATCACCATAATCCATAACTCATGGATTGACTGATGCCTTATTCCTGGCTCATACCCGTGGGATGAAGTATTGGTCCGCACTGAATTTGAATAACCAGTCATCCAGGAAGTGGAAAAGGAGGGACTCCATATCATCCCCTACAACCACACGAGAAAATCAGTGAAAAATAAACAGGAAGAAAATCCAGTGTGCGCAAGACAGATTTTACACTCCCGAAAACAATGGGAGAGCCCTCCAAAAACAATCCACTTGTTTTTCTTCAAGACGGTAATCTAAACAAAGCTTTTATTTATTGCCGTTAGTGGAAAATCTTTCTTAGTGGCACATGCATAACATCACTTTGAATATACAGTACCAGTAAAACGTTTGAGTACACTTGCTTGAAACTAGTTTTTTGTTTTCCCCCTACTTGATAAAGTTGCACGTCGTACAAGTTTCTGTAAATACTTGAAAATAAAATTCAGGAATAACAAACTTGAGCCTATCCTAGCTATATTTATAGCAATCATGGATCCACACGTGTTAATAACTGGTGACAAAGGACTAATTAGATATCATGCTAGTTAACTCATAACATCTAACAAAGCCACTTTTATACTTAGGCTAGTGTTCTAACACTGTGTTACACACATTTCAGATTTTTAACTGATTTGAGCTTCAGACCACATTCCCCCTTTATTTGGGTGACCAAATCATAGATAATAATGAAAACCTGGTTTCAGGCAGGGGTAATCAAACTTCTGACTCGTAGTGAGGTTGCACACTTGGAAAAAGATCAAGGTTTACTAATACTGGACAACGAAACTTTATACCTTTGGGTTGATACACGTTGATATGAATGGACAAAGAAATCAAATAAACACTGTAGTAAAAAAAATAGGTAATTATCATAAATGCAATCAACAGCAAAGCGTTGCCTTCCCTGTTTGGTTATAGTAATTATTGTATCAGCTGAAGTCTCAATTGGTACTTAAGATTATGGAAATATTATAGACATAGTCCACATCCCCCCCGGCAGTATTTTCTCAATTCAAATAATGCTATAGCATCTCCTTTGTCACCTGCCCAAAAGACAAATTCAACTGTCTGCCTTTCCTAGGGACACTATAGACTAGGGTCTATATTTATATATGTGTGTGTATATGTATGTGCATAATTTGCAATTTGCAATGCATAAAATGCATTCTCCTTCACATCATAAAACGCATTTCTTAGAGTTAAGTTCCCTTACCAACTAAATCAAATAAAACACAATCCTAATTAACCTAGTGGTCCCCCAAAGTTTGCCTCTATATTGTCAGTTGTCCAAAGCCCAATCTCGATTTGTCATTGAGTGCGTTTACGTCAGCGTCTAGTCAAATCACGTGCTATCCGTCAATGTGCGTTAGTGACCACCTGTCTGGCTCACCCTCTGACTCCAACTCGACGGTGTCGATGGGCTCTACCGTCTCCGTGTCCGTCATGTAGCCGAACATCGCCATGGCACACTGCTCAAACGCCTCCTCCAAAGAATCCCCCCAGGAGTGCAACCTTAAAAACGTAAATTCAGAGAAACATAACGTCTGGTAGTATTGCAAACAAACGGTTGTGGACTTTGTTTGATGAGCCATGACCGGGAGGGTGAGCGTTTCGTCTTCTGGTATTGTGGTACCCTTTAAGCAAGCAATTGTAAAGCAAAATAAATGAAATTTTATAATGTATTTTGAAGCATAATTTATAAAGCTATCCACTTACTGTACATCAGCAGTGTGGTCCAAATCTAAAAAATAAAAGCTGTTGTTAAATTGATGTAATTTTAGACTTGCCTGTTGTCCCCCCCTCAAGTTAATGCAGCCAGTCCTTCAACTAAAGCGCTTTTTGAGAACATACGGTACTTATCGTAAATAGACTGGGGAAAGACATATAACAGAGTATTAGCTATATCAAATAATCTAGTAGTGTGGCTATATAAAGTGACGCTGATAACAGTTTATGTGTAAATGTATACTAACAATCGTTATTTTATTTTATTTTTAATGGACGTCTACCTAGTATTTATGGAAAATGTTTATATCACTTGTCACTTGGAACCATACGAATACTAGTGCAAAGTGCAATCACCAGTGACATGAGGGCTTGTCTCTGGTTAATCCGTTTTTTTGTTTACGTGTAAAACAGTTTGACATATTGTTGATTGCGTTTAAATGTTTAAATAAACAAACGGTTTCATCGGAATGGAACAGTAAACACTTAAAACCATTTGTTTTCAAAACCAAAACAAACAAATTGAATAGCACGAAAAAACATAAACTGTGAACACACATATATTAGGTCGTAGTTCTTCCTGTATACGAATCACTAATAAAGTTACATCACTTCGTATATTGGCTAATCGGAAAGTGCGTATGACTTACATTCATATTTTTTGTCTATACACGGATATTTTGATTTTGTAGCCTTTTGTTCCGCCGTTAGGTCAAGCTCTCGATCATTCATTTTAAACAGATCTTTTAGGTTTGCAACTGCAATGACTCGCGTATACACCAACAACACCGGGAAATGGTCAAACTAAAGAAGAAGAACCAGGAAATAGTTTTTGTAACTTTTGGGTCACATCGGAATGTTTATGCCGCACACACGCTAGATTCGTTCATGCCAGTTTTCCTCTTTTTTATTGGACGTTGTAGCTTCTTGTACAGTGACGCTACCTAGCGACTGGCGGGAAGTCGATTTGGACAAAGACCCGGTTCTTATTTGTTTTCCTTTTAAATTAATCTTGGTTTTACAATTATCTGTTACCATGGCTGATAAAGAAGGTAATTTGGATATAAATTACTTTTCATGCTCCAATTTATTCTCAGTTTACTATTTCGTAATAAACCAGAAATGAATGAAACGTTAATAAGTGACTATTCTGGTGAGCTAGCTAAGACCAGCAGGCCTACTTTGAATATATATTATCTTTGAGTGATTGGGCTGTTGGTAAATCGGTTTAAAAATACAAATGCTATAACTTTATTATGGTTGTTAATATTGAGGCCCACTTGCCTGTTTTAGGTTTGTTTCTAATTAAATTAATATTTAGACAAACAGCCAATAAGTTATTTCTCTTTGGCGGTTGAAATTAGTGGTGTTTTAGATCATATGTTTAGTTTAGCCTTATTGGAGGGGATAAAAAAGTCTGCAAAAGTGCGCGACCTGTAAAGTGTAGCCTTTGATCTCCATCTTGCAGCTGCGTTCGATGATGCGGTGGAGGAGAGGGTGATTAACGAGGAGTATAAGATCTGGAAAAAGAACACCCCGTTCCTCTACGACTTGGTGATGACCCACGCGCTGGAGTGGCCCAGTCTCACTGCCCAGTGGCTGCCAGATGTCACAAGGTATGGTCATCCCATTTCGCAAAGATCGCTTGAGTTAGATGTTGTTTGATCATTTCACAACAGCAAATTGGTTCGTTCTGAAATATTTGTCAAATGCCCACAGCTATGCAAACCTTTTTTTTTTTTTTTTTTTTGCATGTACAGGGCATAGAATTACAGTTCACTAAAAGTCAAAACAATTTGCTTGAGACGCGCTGCTAGCGGAGATTACTTTGAAGGAACTGTTGAAAAACGAAAGTATATATCTAGATGGGAGAGAAGTTGCTAAGGCAGTGCCCTGCTTCTCCACAGGCCCGAAGGCAAGGACTTCAGTGTTCACCGGCTGGTCCTGGGCACGCACACGTCGGACGAGCAAAACCACCTGGTGATCGCCAGTGTGCAGCTGCCCAATGATGACGCGCAGTTCGATGCCTCCCACTACGACAGCGAGAAAGGAGGTGAGGCTGCGTGACTTGTCAGGTTGCAGCTTGTTAGTGGTGGGGACCGCCAGTGTATTTGTGATTTAAAGCAGGCGTCTGTGGCTAACGCAGGTCATGCATTGAGCAAAGCGTTTTTTCTGCTCGTTTCTGGGAGGTTGGGACTGGCATTAAAAATACACACTGCGATAGATGATGTCGTGGGATGGGTTTCGGTTTCAGATAGGTCAAATAACTCATTGGAAGATACTTATGGGGGATATTTTCATTGCAGTATGGTTCCAACTTTTCGTTTGGAAGATTGACTTAACAGCAATGTCCCATTTAGTTGTCAGTTCAGTTTTAAATTTGAAAGTGAGATGCATACAACTAACTGCAGATACTGTGAATCCTCAGCTGCTAGCTTTTAGGGTACACAAAGTCGGTGTCGTGTTTCATAGTCTTGGCCCATTTATTTAATTCTGTTGTTGCAGTTGTTGCTTGTCTGCTCTTCATTGCTTGTTGCCTACCTCACCGTAGAGTTTGGTGGCTTTGGCTCTGTGAGTGGGAAGATAGAAATCGAGATCAAGATCAACCACGAGGGGGAGGTGAACCGTGCACGTTACATGCCCCAGAACCCCTGCATCATCGCCACCAAGACACCCACTAGTGACGTGCTCGTTTTCGATTACACCAAGCACCCATCAAAGCCAGGTACGTGTGCGTTTCCAATTATGCCAGCACAAGAAAGAATGTTGAGTTATTGAGAGGTAATTTACCTCCAATAAATAGTCTGAAGGAACATTTAGCTGCCAGTTCGTTAACAATGTTTGTGTGCTGTACAGACCCCTCTGGAGAGTGCACCCCGGACCTGCGTTTGAGGGGACACCAGAAAGAGGGCTACGGCCTGTCCTGGAACCCCAACCTCAGCGGCTACCTCCTCAGTGCCTCCGATGACCATGTAAGGGCCCTGCACCTCTGTGGGTTTCACTACCAACCTGTCCGTTGTTGTTACTTCTTCTGCTCATTTTGGTTTATAATGTGTGTCCACTACTCGTCTGTGCTCACAATTATATTCCATCATGGTTTTTTTTTTTAAGGGTGCCCGTTGTTGTTACTTCACAAGTGCATTCTTCTTCTGCTCATTGTGGTTTATAATGTGTGTCCACTACTCGTCTGTGCTCACAATTATATTCCATCACGCTTTGGGATGGGTGTTACATAAAGTTTATTATTTTTAAATAATAGTATAATACATTTTTAAATGTAGTGAACTGTCCACTGTACTGTTTAGTGAACACAGCGCAGTTTGAGAGAAATTGCCAAATAGTGGGCCTAAAATGTATTACTCTGACGGTGGTAGTAGTAGCAGCAGCATGTATGGCAACAAAGATGTCAACTTTTCTGATGTTTTTGGTAGTGGGCTCTATACTTGAAGGATTCAATTTATTTTTTTATAATATATTTTATTTAAGGGGACTAAGACACTTGCACAATATTCCATAGTTAAAGAGAATATCTTTGTAAAACGTTTGATACCCTTTGGCTTTGAACTGAAGGACCTTAAGGCAACTGTCACAATTCCTCACAATTTGCTGTGAGAGGTTACAGCCAGTAGGTTAACGGCAACTAATATACAGGGTTATATAAAAAATGATGAAATGTTTATTTTGCCGTTTGACTTTTGGCTGATTGGTTTGCCATGCACTGCCTTTACATAGCTTAAACATCTGTCTTGGCATATTAATATTTAACATGTTAATTTAAATATACCGTTTTTTTAAAAGGTTATAGGTATGGCTCCAAGGTTTATGTGTTTATTTTATTTTTTTGGTTTTGAGACTGGCTAACCACACAAGTAGCATCCACTCCTCATATTAGCTGAATGATGGGTCTGTGTGCCCATTCGTGAAGCCAGCTTTATCCATGTAATTTTTTGGCCGAGTGTCAATTTGAACAGCAGCAGTTTAGAAAGGCGACATGCCAGGACGTGGCCTTGCACTCACTACCACCTTTTCCCATCAGACAATCTGCCTTTGGGACATCAGCGCAGTGCCGAAAGAGGGCAGGGTGGTGGACGCCAAGACGATCTTCACTGGTCACACTGCAGTGGTGGAGGATGTCTCCTGGCACTTGCTGCACGAATCGCTGTTCGGATCTGTGGCGGATGACCAAAAGCTCATGATGTAGGGATGCGGCCAGGTGGTGGTGGTGGTGGTGGTGAAGTGGGCTTTGATGGGTATTCTAGACAGGTTTCAATCGAAGCCTTGCAGAAAACATTTAAGTCTCTTTTAAGCATTGCTGCCTTACCCAAAGTTTTCTAAAAGAGTCTTCAGGACTCTTGCGGCTTGCATGAATGCAGTAGTTGGTTTCGCTGATGGTGCATCTCTCTGTCTTTGTGTGCGGTTCCCTGCAGCTGGGACACCCGCTCCAACAACACGTCCAAGCCCAGTCACGCCGTGGACGCTCACACCGCTGAGGTCAACTGCCTGTCCTTCAACCCCTACAGCGAGTTCATCCTGGCCACTGGATCGGCTGACAAGGTCCGAGTGACTCCTAATCACTGTTAATCAGACTGCGAGTAGGGCCGGTTATCGTTTGTAATTTTCAGTTCAAAACGCCTGCCGTTTCTCTCTTCCTGTCTGAAGACTGTGGCCCTATGGGACCTTCGCAACCTGAAGCTGAAGCTGCACTCCTTTGAGTCCCACAAAGACGAGATCTTCCAGGTCTGAGATTCCCAGGATAAATAACTCAGTTTTGATACTGATTTATTCGTATGAAATGATGAATGATTTTTTGAAAGTTTGTTCAGCAGATGGCCTTATACAAGGTAGTAGTACACTTGTGCGGGCGGTACAAGCTGAAGTACCAAGGATATACAAAATAGTATTTAGCCGTGTTATATCCGTAGAATAACTACTAAAGTTAAGGGCTCCCGTCACTAAAGCCAGTCTCTCTCCCTCTACAGGTGCAGTGGTCTCCCCATAACGAAACCATCCTGGCCTCCAGTGGAACGGACAGGCGGCTCAACGTGTGGGACCTTAGGTGTGTTCACCATCAAGTAACCACTATTGATTGGTATAGTCAGTTTCAGGGTTTATTAGGGGCTGCAAACCTCTTTCTACTGACTGCTGTCAAATGATAAATAAATTTTAAAAAACCATAGCAGATTGTTTTACAAAGACCATGAATGTTTAACTGTCATAAGGCATAACTATTCAAATTTTTTTTTAACCTGCATGTAAAATGCTGGTATTTTGGAACTAAATGTGCATTAATTTTACCCCAGCCTTAAGTGACATTTTATTAGAAATAAAATGAGGACCGGACTTTCCCTAAACATAACGATTTACTACCAATGAACCCAGCCATGCTGTAACAAACTGGGCCTGAAACAGACTCCCTACCTAAACCTTTCTAATCTCTCCCCCCCCCCCCGCTGTTTGACTGCAGTAAAATCGGCGAGGAGCAGTCACCTGAGGATGCTGAAGACGGACCCCCTGAACTGCTGGTGAGTCTCTACTGCGCGCTGACGTGAAACGTTGGTTCACTCGGGGAGTACAGTTCTCTCGCTCTCCAGTACGATCCAACAGTCTTCCCACTGTTCCTCAGTGATGACGCACGGCCAGGCCCCTATTGTTGACACCTGCTCATCTGTTGTAGTGTCGCTTGCCCATGTACTAATTCATACCCCCGGCCCATCCTAGTTCATCCATGGGGGTCACACGGCCAAGATCTCCGACTTCTCCTGGAACCCCAACGAGCCCTGGGTCATCTGCTCCGTGTCCGAGGACAACATCATGCAAGTCTGGCAGATGGTGAGGGGCGACAGGCTGTGCTCCTACACGTGTCCAAACACTTCTGAATACATATAATACTCTCTTACATACCACAAACTCCCGTGGAGTTGCCAAGTCCCTCAAGCGTACTGGAACCAATTTGTCTCGACCTTGAAATGAGCTGGAAATATGACGCTCATTGGAATACCAGCTGTCGGAGGGCAACTTGGCAACCCAGAAAACTGTAGACGGTCTCAATGCAACCGCATGTAAACCCCAGAGACAAACGCAGCATCTCTCACTGTACAGCTGTTGCCTTCGGCCCATTTTCAGCTGTGCGGTGAGGACTGACGTGCGCCTTTTGGTCTTCCAGGCGGAGAACATCTACAACGATGAGGATCCTGAGGGAGCTGCTGACACAGAAGTCCAGGGCTGAAGTGTCAGCCACACCAGTCTTTACCCACAATGCCATGCAAATATGGGTTTTTTTCTCTCCCTCCACCACTTAATGTCTCATCTCCACAATTAACTGAGGTCAGGTTATTTTACCGTGTAAAATACTTTATTTGCAAAGTACCCTTTGCAACAACTGCCCTGGTGAAACATGAAATGCATTTCTTTTCTTTTTTTTTATTTTTATTGGCTGCTCGTGCGGTTTTACACGCCGGGAGAAAAACACGTTTGTTTTCTGAAAAAACAATGTCCCATTACTGTCCTCTTCAGAAATGAGATCTGTGTTCATAAAATCAAAACTTCTATTTTTCCAGTTGAGGTGACCAGAGATCGGTGTACTTGAGGTTGTTAATCGTAAGGAGTAGCAATATTGGTTTGAGATCCATTTCGATGTGAAATTGGAACTGGTTTTAAAACTCACATTTGTTTTTTTCCAGCTTGGCTGAAATTGATGTGCGATTAACTTAAACATTTGCTGTGGCTCTGGTAATGATTGGTTAACAGGTTTTGAAATTTCAGAAATATCTTTGTATATTCAGTATTTTTGTGGATGTTTTAATACAGTATTGTGATGTCCATGTATCACTGTGTCCCATGTTCTTTCTAATTAATTGTATAAAGTTTATTCAAATGACATCTTTTCTACTTCAGACTGAATTTCATTGGTGGCAAAACTGATTTCACACTTTGGGAGGTGAAATGGTGTCTTTCTTTTTCATGGACTAGATTTCCCCCAGGTATAGATATTTTCGTCAACATTTCTGTGAGCAGAAGTAAACATGTGATGATGTACTTATTAACAGCAGGAATCGGTTTCCCTGGTCCTTGGTAATATAATTGGAATTTCTTTCAGTATGCGGTTTAAAGATTGAGATGACCAGAATGAGCGCGCACAGCCCTAGGAGCTGATTTCTCAGGTTCGAAACCAACCAATGTATTTAACATGTAACACCCTGCGGCTGTGCTCTCCAGGTAACAATTGGGACAGGATGAGACTGTAGGAGGGGTTCGAGGTCAAGCTCCACAACAGGAGGAGCTGGGTGACGGCATAAAGAGAAATGATTTTCATGATGAGTGTTGTGAGATTGTGAGGAAGGGGAGGGAGGATGTTGGAGAGAGAATTGTGGGGGGAGATTGGAGAAGTGCATTCACCGTCAGGCAACAGACTCCCCTGTCGGACCACAATCAAGTCACTGTGTTCCTGGAAAGAGGATGTTAGGCAAGCAACACTCAAACACAGCCCAGTAACCTGTACAATCTGAACCAAACATACAGATGGGCTCCAAACAACACTGAGGACTATATCAAAGCAATCAATTCCACTGAAATAACTAACACCATTAACACTTTCCTCAACACTCTGTACCAACCTAACATAACAGGACTAAATCTATCTATTAATGACATGGTTTGATGATGAATGTAAATAAATTCGAACAAATCTAAGAAAAATATCTAATCAAAAACACCATCAACCACAAGACACAGACCTACGTCTGAGGTACTGT
>JAOVYW010000166.1:0-17966 GCA_025775045.1 Hiodon tergisus | reverse complement strand
ACACACACACACACACACACACACACACACACACACACACACACACACACACACACACACACACACACACACATATCAATATTCACATGTTCTTCGGTATCCTAACCAGGTGTTCATGAATTTTGGGTTCTTGAATGCTATAGGTCCTGTGGGTCTCATTAGCTACTTAGCATCCATCAGGTCACAGCATCACGTACGGGGCCCCTTATGGTTCCAAGGACCTTGCTAAACTAGGGTCGCTTTCCCAGGACAGATCAACTCAACTCGGACTAGTGGCATAATTGTTAAGGAATCAGAGCTATAAAAACAAAATCTGAATGTAGCACCTGAGCAAGGCACATAACCCAAAATGCTTCAGTAAGTATCCAAGCATATACACATTTATACACGGGGCTCTAGACTCTGAAAAAGTCACTGCTTCAGGTTCAAGTTCTTTTCATTCAGCTCCCTGGACCTAAATTATTATTTTATTTTTAACTGAAAATGATTTCCATGGGTTTGTGCCATTTTACATGTTAAGTGCGACCCAGAAGTAAAAACAAGAAAAGTGGTTGAGTTTTTTAAAGAATTCTTTTAGAGTAATGCTAATCCCTTTCTGTTTTATAATAGAACATTACCATCTGGTTGCTATTGTGGCTGCCCACATTCTGCACCACGTGTGGCCATGTGGAAGGCAACCTACTGGGGCTAGATGACTGCATCACAATAGGTGTTTAAAGTTTATTTTTAAATAAATCTTAGCAATGATTGCATGCATCATGTTCCTAACTTGCTGCGATAGGTAGAGAAATTTGAGTAGCAAGAACAAGTTCCATTTAATACAAATTCATTTGAAATATTTTGTGCAACCAAAGTTAACTGTCTATCAGTAGGCTATATAAAAATGTGATTTAATTAGAAAAATGTCCACGCTGGTGGTATAATTCATTTTTGGAATGGCATGGTTTCCACACTGGACTTCCCATTGAACTTAAATTAGATTTTACCTTTGCTACCTTTACCTTTTATGCATTTTTAAATCAAACTACTAGATCTTTGTGTCTTCTTTATATCTACTCATTTTTGGGGATTTTAGATGGTTTAAATTATAACACAAAAAAAAAAAATTCACTTAACGTGTATTTATGTACTTATGCTCTCAATTATCTTCAACTGATTAAAGTCAATGTGACAAACTTTGTCTTTTAAATGAATAAATACAAAGCAGAACAATTGTTTTGTTTCATTGGCCCAGATTGATTTGTAGAAATGTGCTATGAAAAATAATTGATTTGTTTGATTGATCTCAGCATGCAAAGTGAGTTTCCCATTTCAGCCTCACAAACACCCAACCCAAGAACAGAAGAAACTGCATTTCTTATCTTGGGCCTGACCATTGAAGCACACCTGTTTCCTCCTGCTGGTCTGGCTCGTCTCTGTTGATACCAATCTTGTAGTCCTGCTGGCTGACAAAGTGACCATTCCTGCTATCTTCACTGATTCGACAAATCATCACAAACACGCCAACCTGAACCGCTCCGTTTACTTAAAACCAAATAACTGTGAGTTGCAAAACTGTTAAACTGTAACCTAAAACAGTAAGTTTACCCAACAAACCTGCAGCCAACGGACCTGCTCAAGCTGTACGCTCATATTTTTTCAATTGTTCACAAAGTGTGACGGAAGCCACAGACACAAAGATCAAATGTTGAAGCTCATGTACAAGAACCATAAACACATTCCACTTGTTTTCACACATGCTGCAATTGTGGTGGAATTTCTTTTTTTTACAAAACACTTTACGCACACTGTTCTCCTTCAGCACAAATGTAATAGTGAAAACTCTTCTGTTCAGAGCATTAATGACTCAACCTTCCAGAATCTACTTGGCAATTAACTCCAAGCACACTTCACCTGTGCAAACCTAAATTGCTTAACTGTTAATTTAGGTCTGAGAGCTTTAGCATGTATAAAAGTGGTCACAGAAATAATAATCTTTGTTGGAGAACAATGGAACCAAGCAAAGGCAGGGGAAGTGGAAAAGGAAGAGAAAGAGGGAAAAAATATTTTGGATCAAATACAAATTACCTGGATCGTGCAATTACAGGTTGTTGTTTTTTTTACACCTGCTTTGAGTCATTTTAACAAACTTTGTTGCATTGTGCAACTCTTAATGTAACTCTCTTTGTGTAAGAAAAAACATGATCATTTCCAATATATTCCATATTCTATACGTCACACCTTATATTTTCCCTTTCAATGCATTGTGGGGAAAACCATCGTACATCACAAAACCATCCGTTGCACGCTTCACCAATTTCCTCTTGGCATTCTGCATTCAAGCAATGACATTTCAGTGTGAGGGCTGTGATCATATTCTTTCCACCTCCACACAGTTGAGTATGACGAGAAGAATAAGTCCTGATCAAGCATAGAGTGGTGGAAACTTTCATTGTCCCAAGTCAAAGCTCAGTTGGTCAGTACGTACTGTTTATGTATTCGAGTAAATGTATGTCGTAGTGGTACAGTTGGCGAAAGGGGAGGAGCTGAGCCTTCCCAGACAAATACATGTGCAAACTATGGCCTAATTGGGAAGCTATCACCAGGTGCATGCTTTAAAATGAATCAGTCACATGTCTCGGGGCTGCAAGGGGAGAACCCCAGGTTGAAACTAACTGTGAAGGAAACTGTATGGCTAATATAGACTGAAGATTTGAGAATTTTGTTCTGATTTGTTTGTGAGTGACGGCATTATTTGTAATTAAGGAACAGGATAAAAGCGCCAAAAAGCCACTTCCATTGCCTGGGTCTATAAATTGAAGGGCAAATAATCACATGGGAGAGAGGAACTCCCACATCGTTTACACACCTATTTTAATTCCCTAAGGTATGAATAATTGATGCCACTGTAGATCTACTGAAGTTTGGTTGCACTCGTGTCCCGGCTTCTGTTAAAGTCAAACCATGATTAATGACATGGTCAGCTATGGTGTCTACGTGTCTTATTTGAAACATTTTGTGTGCATCTTCTTTTTCCTGCTCTCTATCCTTGCACAAAGACTCCTCTTCCTTTGGCTTTTGTGTTGTTTTTGTTCCATTTCTTATCATCACTAAAGAAAACATAGCTGACCTTTTATAGGCATTATTTAGTTCTGATTATTAAATGAGCAATTAAGCTAATAGGATTAAATATGCGCAGAACTGAAAACACTGAATTTTAATTCGTTGTGTAAAAGAGATACGCCTGGGTTTGAGGTACTATTTAATTGAAATTTGTGTAGGGTGTGTATTTACTTTTTTGAGATAAACGTGGCATAGTGTCGGGCAATACATAAATATTGTTGTGCTCAATTTGATTTTGGCATTGATATTGAGGACCATTGTTTCATGAATTTTGATTTAGCAACAGAGAAAACTTTCGGAATGGAGGTCATGGTGATGGACAGCAAGAAAGATGCATAGCAATATCAAACTAAGTAAGGGCAACAGTAGATGGCCATGTCTTTAATGGAGACCTAACATTTGAGAACTAAACCATTCAATGTCAACGGTTGCATCCATTATCAGAGTATTCCAGACTGAAATAATGTGAGTGCAAAATATTAGAGAATGTCCGTAATTACATGTTAAAGTACACATATTGCAATTGTTATAGACTTTTCATGCTTGTTTTTTTTTTTTTGTTGTGGGTGTGGCTGAATCTTATCTGCTGAGCAAGAGATGGCTATTTTTGCAATGGTTGTCGCAGATAATGACATCCGTCTGAGTGTGACAGCACGACGTAATGACCAAAAATGCTGCATTACAGGCTGGTATAGAGGATGAGCACAACTACCATTCCAAAATAATATTTTCAATATTTTATTATTGAGATTCTAAAATAAATATTATAAATAATAATAAGAATAAAGCGGATGTGTTTGATGCTTTTTTAAAGGAATAAAGAGAGGGTGAATTTGTTGCGAAGTTTACAGTGATCTATGAAAAGTTACTTTTTTTTGTACAAAGGTCTTGTACATATTTTCATTTGACTAGTGCCCTGTGTTTTGCAGCACAGTAGAAAGGTTGAAATACTCTCTGAAATTCTCTACAGCACAGTCCAAGGATGTACTACACAGCCTCCTCATTCACCCAGATGTCATGACCACATTGGTACTAGTAAATTTAGGTCACGCTTTGGTGATACAAGACTAGGGCTTCCTACCGGAACAGGATCCAGGACCTCCCAGATTCGGACCGGCACCTATTTTGATTGCACCCTCTCTGTGTTCTGGGACCTCCTGATTTACAAACTAAGCACTGAACAAGACAGGTTTGCAGCATATCCAGTTTTCACAACAGTATTCTTGTCACCTTACTCCTCATTCTTGGACCCAACTGTAAAGTTTTTCTTGACCTGGAGGTGGCATCCCTTTGAGTGATAAACCTCTCCCAGGCCTTGGATGTGGCATGTGATGACATCACAGCACAGCGATGTCATTTTTGGCCCTTTTGTCCTCCAGGTCCCTTGCCTGTGAAATGATCCACTGTGATATGGGTTCAAATCTGTGATCAATTTCTGAAGGACCACAGGATACCAAACAAGTCATCGTTCGTGTACTTTATGTCTGCTTCTCATCACACACTATAATGTGCGCTGAAATACACTTCCCAGGCAAAATCCAGCATGTCAATTTGGATAAATATGCTGATTTTAATAAGCTCTGGTGCTGTGCCGGGTGTGGCTGGGCCACTGGAGGGCAAAGGGGGCAGGCATACTTTGAAGAATTAATGTTTTTAGTGCAGCTAAGACAACAAACAAGGGGGGAAAAAATAAACAAATCATGAATGAAACTGCGAGGGCTCCCCTTATGGGGAATTTAACTCTAGAGGAGTTGTGGAATGGAATCACGCTTTCCTCATTGGAACCCACCAAAAAAAAAAAAAAATACAGGAGCTGATAGGTTTTTTAACAAATGTAGCTGCAAAAAGAAAACATAATGCAAATAATACTTAAACTATACCTCCCAGGGCATTTTATGGGTGCCGACCTCCTGGAGGTATAACTAATTAGACATCGTCTTGCTGGTCTGGTGAACAAAGGGGCCTGCAGGTGGCATTGGCGGATGTGCGAACCCCTGGTGCGTGAAAGATTGGAGGGGCTGTTCTTCCAGGTCCTCCTGTCACTGTCTGAAAGATAAATAACAGGGTTATTAGTCAGTGGTTGTAACGGCGTTACCTGCCGGGACTGAATACCAACCCTATCTCACAGCCGCTCCATATAACTCATTTTCTCTCACGATGCCTAATGAAGCAACTGGATTCCAATGAGGCCTGAATGGGAGTGCGGTGCTGTCCGTAGTCCTGAGAGTGGTTCAGCGAGTTGTCGCTGCCCTGGGTGCTGAATGCTCTTGCTCTGAAAAATGCAGGTTAGCTGGTGTCTTTCTTGCTTTGCAGTGCAATCTCGGGAACCACATAGATGTACGCACATATTGGAGGCTGCCACTACATTGCTAGTAAATATTTTCACCGGCTTACCAACAATGCCAAAGCGGCCATGCATTTTTCAGTTGCAGTGTAGTTTTTCGGTAATGTTCCGGTTCCTTTGAGGATTCCCTGCAATCGCTGATGTTCAGAACACAACAATCCAAACATAGCTGACAGCTTCAGCCACCTGACTGTGGGTCAGCATGTCCCCGGCTTAAGACCCCTAAGTCTCCATCTGCCTGAGAAAAGAGTTTCTCCCAGCTCGGATATGTGTGGAATTGTGCATGGTTTTTTGAGTATTGAGTATTTACCAATTGCCATTTTAATTTAAGCTTTGTAACAGCATATTGCAAGATAATGAAATAATAGTGGAATCCTGAATAGGGGATTGTCATCCAAAGGGTGACAAAAACTAACTGGAGGCTAGTTTTAAGGAGTGTAGACAGTTCTATGTTCTATAACTCCAATATTAAAACAAGCAACCCATATTAATAATTCTCCTTTAAATTTATTACCATTTACTACTAGTATATATCCTATTTTTATGTGTTGTCTATGGGGGGTTCAACATGGACATTATAAGCGTTGTTGTGTTTGGAAGAAGCATTCACATTTTCAAATGATGACATCTACTGCAAAATAAGTAAAACCTAGCATGTTTGTGAAATTAATAAATAAGTGTCTTTGCCTCCATGTTTGATTCATATTCTCTCTGGTCCTAAAATATAGTGATTTACAAGTATGATTGATTTAAATTTAAATTATTGTACTCTTCAAGCAAAGATAAAAAAGATTAATGCAGAGCAGACTGCTTGGAGCAAGATAATTTGTGGAAACATCTCAGTAATATGAAACACTTTGAAAAATAATAGTGTACAATATATGAAGATTAAAATTACAGTTTCTCTGCAGGGGTTTCCCAACAACCTTTGGTCAGAGGGAAAACAGCCTTTACTCAGAGGGAAAACAACCTTTGGTCAGAAGGAAAACAACCTTTTGAAATATGCCAAGAGATCAGGCTCACCTGCACCAAAGCCAAGACCATAAAACGTTTACTGTGTCTGCATTAGGAATTGAAACTCATTTGTATCTATTGTTTGCCTAATCGTAATGAGGCCTGCTCCTCTGTGCAAAAGCAAAACCACTGCATTAAACCAATACACAGTTTCCTGTGCCATCTAACATGTGAATCTGGCCTTCTATAAATCATTGTCGAACATGTAACTTACATCTTCTCTCGTCCTGAACTAATACCATCCCTCAACCTCCAGACCCTAGTCTGCTTTGCGGCTGGATAAAATGAACTGTACTGAGTAAATTGAACAACTCTTGGAAGCAAAATGTACCCAAGTCCTACTCTTGACAACTCGACCATGGATAGATCATTGATCATTGTTCCCACAGACCGGCAGTAAATAAGAACCTGGAACCCAGATGATGTCCGTCAGCCTGTTGTTATTCCTCCACAGCAATCCTGTTCTCTGCAGTCAAAAGAAGTGACATTATCCCCAAGAATGATAATGCATTTTCATCACTATAACCCAGAAACCATTGCACTGACAACAAGACTTTCACACTCCCAACTGTTTAACCAGCAGCCAAGGAAAAAAAGAAAAAATAGAAAACAAAAACTATTGTCCTGAAGGTCTAAACCATTGCATCTTGCACATGAAATATTAAAATTATAAAGATAGTCTACAAGTTCCGCAAAAATTAGCAAATACACTTCTTTCCTGTGTAATATACTCAGCACGAATTACACAATGACGTGATAAATTATAATAAATAAATAAATAACACCACAATCAAAATTCATATATGGCGTGATTTTCCACCGTGAATATGCTACTTTAGATATCACGTCATTTTTAAATGTCCTGGAAGACAAAACAATACAAAATATAAAATCAAGTGTCTCATGTTCATACAAAGCAAATGCAAAGCCATATCACAATATTTTTTTTTTAAATGAAGGAAAAGTACAAAGACAAAGAGTCACCCTCTGAAACAAATTACTGTAAACAAAGTAAAGCAGAGAAAATAAATTCAGTCTGCATCCTTCCTCCTGAAACCTCACCGGGTCATTCAATCTGATATATGAATGTCTGGAAGCATGTCATTGTGAGACTACATTTCCTGCAGTCTAATGGCATTGTTTGCAAATACCATGTTTACAGCTTCATGTATTCCACCAGCAGATTTCTCATTTCAGCACCGTAAATGCATCTGTAGTTTTGCAGACAAAGAGGAATACAATTTACAATCTGACACTTAACTGCTTTGAATCCTGCATTCACATTATTCTTCTGTATTTTTGGATACAGAACATGTATGGTAGGGAGAGTAAAGAACAGTTCACTGATAACCTATACCTTCTCAGTTATAAATGGCTTGTACCTGCTATCCAGCAACCCTCAAGCTCAACCCAGGGGTGATTACATAACTGGCTATTGTTACTTGGATTTATTTGAAATATTTCAGCTTCACATTCAAACTTTACCCCCCTTACTGCTTTGGCTCAGTATGACTCGACTTTTACTCTGACACAAGAGCACATGCTTCCTGTATTCATCCCATGTTCTGATGTATGATGGTATAGTTTTAGCAATCGGGGCTTAAACAGGAAAAGTATTATTAAGTCACATAATGGATTTTGTTCTGAAAATGTTGCTCATGAATGTGAACTGGAATTGAAATTTGAGTGAAAAAAAAGCTATACCATACAAATATAAATTAAATAAAACAATGTAAAACACAGACTGGAGGTCTCCCTCCCTTTCTCCACGACCAACCCTCTCCCTCAAAGCCCACCATGGAATCTGTGTGCCTACAGGTAATCGATATGCCTTCTATTCACCTCTCATCATCCTCAGGCTCCCTCTTTAATACTATAAAATATATTATTTAATACACAATACTTGTAAGTACAATTTTCAGCTTTCCCACAGGAAAGACACACAGTTAGGGAAAGGAGGCGGTACATGTTCCCTGTCCAAACTCTTCAGATTTTCCCAGCAGTCAACCCTGCAGACCTTATTCCGGACAATGAAGTGCAGACGCACAGAAAAGCACCCCCAGCTCTGCACCCAGAAGCATCCCACATGCAGACAAAATTGTTTAGGATTTCCTCATCTTACCTTCAATTATCGGTTACAGGCGCCCCGAAACTGCTTCGCTTTGCTCCAACCACCCCGCAAACTTGCTTCTTGCTGCCCTACTCACACACCAACACTCCCAAAAACGGTAAAAACACTGAACTGTTTAACTCTTAAAATGACCACGCTCCTTCACTTCACTCTCCCTTGCGCACAACTAAAACACAAAATCCTTTGCTGAGTTTTAAGGAGACTGAAAGCAGATGGGTTCCATCCTACAATGGATGGCATTGCCAACAATGACCACTAGCTGATTCCAAACTACTGAACACACATGCTACTCCTTTCTCCAACACAAGTGGAATTCGGTGCCCATGCCTCATTCAGTTCACTTTGTGCCTCGTAGTCATCGTATATTTAATAAACTTTTAAAATGAAAAGAGTCATGATTAATATGGATCAATGGACTTCACACTAGATGATTAGAGATTATTATGATACCATGATAAGGCAGCTGGTGATTAAGGTGAAAGGCTTGTAACCAAAAGGTTACCAGTTCCACCCCAGCTGTTGTACCCTTGAGCAAGGTACTTAACCTGAATTGCTTCAGTAAAATTTCCAGCTGCATCAGTGTAGAAATGTAGAAATTGTATGTTGTCAAAGTCGCTTTGGATGAAAGTGTCTGCTAAGCGACTAAAATGAAATTTATAATGTTCCCATCCACTTTGCTCAAGCCTCACGTTAGGGTAATAACTTTATCATGAAAATGCTATATATTTGGGGAAGCAGATTATTATTATGTTGGTGGCCCTTAATCAAATCAGTCAAATATTAAAGTAAGTATTATTCAGTCTCATATTTAAATTTATCAATACATCTTGATTTACAATTAATAATTGTATTCATATGACAGGTACATTTTAGAGAAGTTCAGAGAAGTACAGTTTAGAGAAGTTCTTTGAATAGATAAATGAACATAAAAAAAAAAAAATTTTTTAATGATTTAAATGGTTTAAATGAACAACCAGGCAAAAATATGAAACAGTTTATTGACTGAGGTTCGCAAACAATAGGGAACACAAGCGGGTAAACAAAAAAATTTGACGAAAAGAGCGATGAAGAGGAACAAAATGGTTCGGCTTTTAATAACAGCACATGGGGAAGACTAATGGGCACAAACAAAGAAAAATAGGTAAAATGGTAGGTACAATCACAGTTTTAACAACATTTGCCTGGAGGGGTCATAGCAAAAGAGAATGCTTCCCTCTTCTTAGAGCACGGCCGCTGTGCCGTTGCCTGAGGAACGTCGGTAAGCTGGTTTTATACCAATATATGATTTATGGCATGCTTGAGTTTGAGAGCAGCCACTAGGGTTGTGGCTGATGATGTCATTTCATGGTACCAGATAGAGATAAATGTCGTTTGTTTGGATTGTGCATTGAATTGTGCATAGTCACTATACACTAGTCACTACGCACTGCTTATTCGAAATGGGGAGTTCTCGGCTGCAACACCATATTGCACTACAGAGGAACTATGGTTTTGGTCTAGTTTTGTTGAAAGGCTTTTATTGGTTATCAGCCCACACCGGTGTTGTTTGGCTCCACAACTCTATGTAGTTTTTTTTGGCCGAAGAGCTTTCCTTTTATGTGCTTTTTACTTCTGTTTATTTAATCTGTTATTAGTACCGAATGCACATAAATGACGATTGTATTTCATAAATAACACTTTTGTTAAGTTTAAATGCTGACTCATTGAATGCAGTCAGTCGTGGTCCTCAGGACTTTCCCCATTGACAAGCAAATCATTCATTATTGCCATCGTATCTATACTCCAGGGGTTCACAAGTCTTTTTTTTTTCCTCTCTGAAAGACATCTGGTGCTCAAATGACACCGAAGGGCAGTATACAAATACAGAACCTACACGCTAGGGTGCTGAAAAATGCTAACTTCACAAAGCTGCGAAGAGAGAGATCTGCCAAAAGCAACTGAAAGCCTCCAACATCCCAATTTCTTTTTTTTTTGAACAGATGTTTTCCTTTATGATTTAATGGTGCTTCAGACTCTTTTGTAATGCGAAGAAAACATATAGCATATACAGCTCAGTCTAAATTATTTTGCCATCACAAGCATTGACTTGAAAGTTTGTCTTAGTTTTGTGAACAAAGGTTATGTACTGCCTTGTCTGGCTTTTTCTGTCTGAAATCCAAAATGGTACTCTGTATTGTATTCCGGTAACATTGGTTGTAATGGAGTATTTCATTTTCAGCTCCTGTTTTTTGCTATTTAAAGACCATTTTTGTATTGATAAATCAGTCACCACCACACATCGAGTCTTCCTTTGAGATTGAATTATTAAAGTATTTAAAGAATCTGGTCTATCTATCTGTATTAAATCCTGGTTTATACCTTTCATGGCAAGACTACTCATTGTGGAGACCCATTTAAAGACATGTATAAATTTAGAGTTCGTTAGATGACAACAATTGTAATCACATCAGAATAATGAAAACCCAAATATGTATACATTGCATATTATAAACAATGTTTCAAATGACTGATATCTAGCTCTTAAAAGCAAACTCACAATGGCATGCCAGAAAAAATGTATTTCTCAAAACCTAAATGACCATGACAGTAAAAATTATTGAAGCATTATTTGAATCAAATGTCCCCTTTTTCAAGAAAAATAGATCATTTGGAAAAAGTAACATGCCAGCTCTTTCTCTGTCAACTACTGGCAATGATTTGACGCATGCGTCCCAATCTAATTATTCCTTTTTTTTATCCGATTTTATAAATTCACTTTGATGTACCACCTGTGAATCCATTCATGTATTTGGGGTATTCTTGTAAATATTAGGAGGGCCCAGGTGGTAACAGAGTTAGAATTACCCTGCAGAGGAGACACTATCATTCTAAACATAAATTATAGCTTATGATTGGAAAGCAGGAACAGTAATGCAGTTTTTACTGCCTGCCAGTTGCCGTCACTTATGTACACACACATTCATATGCATACCAAAAAACCAAATATACACCTGCTATACACTAAATGTACATCTGCTATTGTCTATATGAAACAATAAAACTGAAATAAGTGCTTCTGACACTAGAATGTGACGAACTTCATTAATACAATTTGTCCCTTTACTAATTGTTCCCAGCTCAACGGCTCGAACCTTGGCAGACTGCTTGTTAATGTAATGTGTCTTTAACCAAGCTTTCTGAAAGCACATTTACCAGCTAGATCTGCCATGGCAGCACATTTGCATCATTAATGTGGTTGCCTCTCTTGACAACACAGATGCCAGTGTAAGATACAGCGGGAAAACACATTCCAGTACCCCAAGGTCTCTGCCAATTTGGCAAGATTCATGTTAAAGCCAACCAGTTGCAGCTGTCCAAAATGATCCTCCTACCTGTATAGTCAGGTTGGTGTTCCATCACTAGTTCCTGAGGTGGAATACAGTTGCATGGGTTTTTTTTCCAGATTAACTTCTTGTCCTGAGTATTTTTAAATACCACCATTGTTTTCTAATCCTAATATCGTTATAACATTATAGATCATGTTCTATTTGTATTTTTTATATATATAGAGGACCTTACTGCTTATTATTAAGTCATTTATAAAAAAAAATCTAATCAGCATGGCAATTCTAAGAGCAGTCGTGTTTCAAAATTGGTTTACCTACTGAACCAGTGCATAACTGGCACATAGCCTCTGAGAACACCTGCACAGAGACAGCGGGAGACTGAGAATGAGCTTTGCCAGAAAATCTGGTATGAGCTGTCAGAGAGGTAGGAAGCAAGCCACTTGAGGTCCGAGCCCTCTCATTTCTCTGTGTTGACTAGAGTAACTGACCAGCTGGGGGCCACACCTTCAAGCCCTGGGGAACTCCTTGAAGAGGATGATAGACAGCCAAGCTGGGGGACCAGTGCTGTTACCATCCTCTGATGGTAATCTGCACTCAGGAGCCTATAATCAAAACTTGGGTTTAGGTGATGGACAAAGCTTCCAAGACAGAATTTTAAGAGGGTTGAAACCAGAGGTTTAGGTTAAGGTTTTGTTTTCCATATTATTGGGTAAGGTAAATAAATCCGAATATTACTTACATTTGCATGTTCTATGGATTTTAGCAATGAAGGGGAGAAGAGAGACTGTGTGGAAGTTATGTAGCTCTGAAGGGTCACTCTGAAGTAAGCTTTTCCAGCTATGGTGTGAATGTAGAGGTCAGGGAAGAGCGAACAGATGCGGTGGTGAACCTATGATAGGAGATAGGGACGTCAATTTCTGAGGTCGTGGTATAGGTGTAATTATTGAAGGTGTAACTAAAGGGAAGTACTGAGCAGTTTGGAGGAACTTTAAGAGAAGTGATGAGAAAATATGAATCTTTACTATAGAAAATAGTTAATTAACCGTTATAGGTTATGTGGTCCAGTGAAGCATAGTTCACTGAACATGGCACGGAGAATTAAATAGAGGCTGAATGAAAATTGATTAGTTAGCAAACCAGAATTTTGTTGAGCAATATATAGTGAAGTTTATACAGCAATAAAAAAAAAAAAAAAAAAAAAAAAAAAAATTGTCATTGATATTAACTACAATGCCTGAATTCAGAATACACAAAAAAGTAGACTAGTACATAACTATATGTACATAACTGTGTTTAATAGAATTTTCTTTTTTATGAGCATAAAAAAATTAAATACAAATTTTTTTTATTAAAATGTATTGTTTTATTAAATGTCTTTACAGATTGTCAAAGTTTTGATTTGGTCCCAGCCTTTGGATCCCAATCACGTATGCGATAAGGAAATTTGCAATAAAATTAGCAATTTTCTACTTTACATTTCAATTTACAGTGCCAAATCTAACCAAATCCCATTGCACAGTCATTAATTATTTAATTCAAAGCTTTTTCCCAAATAGTCCTTAGTTTAGCCAGTTCCTGACTGGTAAACGGAACCTGGGAAAAAAAATAAAAATGACCCAATGACTCAGTCCCCAGACCCAGTGGGTAAAGGCATTCACGCAAGCTCAAACTGACTTTTGCAAGCTATTAGTCGCTGTTTCTAATCCAGCTCATGTCATTAGCTGATTGTGACCAGTCCTCGCTGATACAACTTCCACCCCAACACACAGAGAGGGTGGGGAAGTACAACTCAGCTCTTTCAATCCTAGATGCCTTCAAGTCTCTCTGAACTTTGCTGCAACCCAACCGATTTAACCCACCCCTACCCTTTTCCAGATGTGTGCCGCTGTTGTGCACTCCCAGTTCCAGTTGGCCAATGACATGGGTTGGATTCAAACCGGCAAACTCCAGCTCATAGCACTTAGTCTGTGCTCGGCTGAGCGCCCTTTTTCCAACTGAGCCACTGGGCTGAAGTTAAATTTTTATATGAAGAAAAAAGATTCAACATTTTTGTTGCAGACAGTTTCAGATGTGTCCTTGATGCTGTTATAATCAGTCACTATAACGGCACGTAGCCATGATAAAAGAGTTATCTTTAAGAGGTAATATTAATGATGATAATAAAGGTGATTATAAAGAAAAATAAGCTGGTTAATTATGCAAAGCAAGCTTTATTTGCAGTAAAGGTTTCCATTATTAATCTTTGTTTCATGTTGTACTTGGAGACAAATAGGACAGGACGCGATTTAATAATTGAAGGTCTATAAATCATTTTAAATGCATTTATCCTCTGTATGAGGGTGGAAGATTGCATTGCATTCTGCACAAGAGCATATCTAATCTAACCTAAGTGTTGCAGCATCCTGACAGGTGCCACTTTCAATATGTTCCCATCTGTTTTATTGTATATGTAACTATACAAAACATCTTTTGTTTATGAAGCTACATCTTTGATGTGGTTTTATATTTCAACACAGTGAAATAACAGCATTCAGCACTCGTAATAGGCATAGTTTGTCAAGTATCATTTCATTGCTATAATAACCATATTATAGTAATGTAAAGGTGATCCTTAAAATTGTCTTTAGTAAAAGACCCAAGGAAGTACCTCAAGCCTCAACGGGCACAGTTAACAATAATTAATCTTAGTTTCTGTAATAAAACATCACTATTGATGAAAGAAAAATGTCCCCTTGAATTTGTATCACATTCATTAGAATGCATTTAAATATCTGCATTATTAGTCAAAATAAGTTTTCTTGACATTTAACAATACATATAATTTTACTTACACAAGCCAATGAACATAAGCTTCATGACTGGGCTAATTTGTGAAACTATATAGTTTACATAACATAAAAGATCAATAACATTGTTTGTCATTTCAATTATAATTACATTACCAACTATTCTAAAACACTACAGAAAATTGCATTAAAATTTTAATTGCCCCAATAAAAAAACCCCATAAAACAAGGTTTACTTTAAGCATTTAAGTAACACACTCGGGCGAGACGGTGGGAGTAGACACTTGCTCTATGAAAATCCTTTACAGAAGTATTTTCCTCCTTTAGCTGATCATAGCCCCTGGCTTTTTGGAAGCCAAAGTCGTGATAGGCTACAGGGCTAAGTTCCTCACCCAGTCCTCTTTATCTTAGCCTTTAAGTTCTCATGAGTATAGAAGCAGGTTTCGAGATTATTCTCATCTCTAATCATAATGTGGGGGTCCTTACCTCTTGTGAATGTCAAGGCAGTGCAATTGGCACCCTAGCAGTGACTCTCTATGAGTCTGGCAGACAGGCCAACAGCTAAAAAAGACAAAGGTTCCATTGAATCGGCCCTAAAACTGAATTGCTGGATTCCTGAGATGCTCAGAGCAGTCGTGGGAGGCCTCTCATATAGTTCTCCAGGGATTCAATAGGTGACAGAAACAAAACTTCGGTGTTATGGAAAGTTGTTTTTCCTTTTTAAATCTGCATGTTTTCTTACTTATGTGGTGCTCAGTAAGGCTGGACAAAAAGGGAGAATTTCACACTAATTATGTGACAGTCTGTTCATTTTCTCCCCACCTACGGTATTTAAATAAAGCTGAAGTAGTGGATAACTCAAGAATCCATGCCCACAGGCCCAAATGGAACTGCAGTGCAACAAAAAAGAAGAAGCAAAAAGGCCTTTCGCCCCACTTTGTTGTCAGACCTTGGGTACTCTCTGTTTGCAAGATTCCTAAGGACAGGACTATCTTGGCCAGACACGACACCGTGGGTGTGTCGGGTTAGATGGGCTTTTTATGGGGATAGACACAGTGGTGCTGTCTGCAAAAGCAGAGCACATGTCAAGAGCAGCTCTGGTATTTGCAGCAGGGGTCTGTTTTTTACTCTTCTTTTTAGAGCTAACTTGTCTTCTGGGAGTGCGGTCTTGTTTTCTTCTGTCCGCCTCCACAGCTGTACTGGCCTGTAAGTTTTAATTTCACTGCTGTTCCCTCCATTGCCATGAATTTGTGACATGATGCATGACTGTGGACATTTGAAAAGAGCATGGCAATAAGAAAGTGTATAGCCTAAAGGTTGAAATGTTGTATAAGAGCATGATAAAATCTTCAGAAACTTTTTGCCCATCATGATTTTTTTGGCTTGCTCTATTCAGACAGACTAGCTTCACATTTTGTTGGAGCCACGTATCACGTATTCATTTCATCTCTATATTTACCTCTACTTTCCTGCTTTTCCATCCCCTAGATTTAGATTTTCCCCCATTTATTACACATGGCTGCCACGTGTATGGGTGGGTCACTAATGTGCCTGGGAGAACAGACAATTTCATAACAACATCATATTGTACTCTTTTTGTTTGTGACAATTATTTAAGAAAAAAAAATACATTGACTAAAAGTATTCTTGGATTCCTTTGTTTTATTGGATTCTGCACGTTGGAATTAACCCTAGGTCACTAGTAAATAGCATCAATAACTATTTTTTATTTGCCACTACACATTTCAAATGCATTTCCATACTTCTCGATAGGGCAGTACTTGCTATAGAGGTAATGAAGCCTTATGACTGAAATAATGGGAATTGCTAAGTGTTGTCACACTTTTAAATGGCTACTTACTTTTTAAATTAAAACCATGATGCCATTGTGAATACAAAACCGACCCATTTCCTTGTTAATCATTCTTTATTGTGCTCAAAGATTCTTGGAAATTTTTAAATCCTTAAAAAATTTGAAAATCTGAATTTCTGCCACATTCAAATTAAGAACTACCAATAACAAAATTTGAAAAGCATGATACATTAAAAACATTTTTAATGCCTCTAAAATGTGAAGTAAGAATCACATTAAATTAAATGTTAACATTGCACACTCAATATAATTCATGGCTGGCCAACTTATATCCATGAAAGTAGTATTATTTGCAACAGTTTGGAATATTAAAAAATGTCATTTTCACCTTTTTTTCAACTCCCCTGGAAATCATTACTTTTAGAGAGCACTCCGTTTTGGAATGTTGACATGGAAGTTTGGGTATTCATCACGAAGAATGATTTTGCTGGCTCGGGAGTGCTCCGCCTCCGGTGACAATAAGACAGTTGTTACGGTTTGTGAACCAGCATTTATTGTGGAAGGGAGCAAAGCAGTAGATGCATCAGTAAAACAAACAGGAAAACCATCATTAGCTACCTCTCAGGGGATCACCAACTGGAAAATAACTAAGAAAAACTAAACTTAACCCCTAAAAAGTAAACTTAACCCATAAAAACTAAACTTAACCCGTAAAATATATAATGTCACCTTTCATGAGTCTCCTTAATTGTATAAATAACAATGATTTCAAAATAACAAACTGTTAACTCCTTCCCGACAGTTAGCATTTGAGCCTTCTGGACATGAAAACCATGTGGACCGGGATATCTCCTGAGTGACCATAAACCTTTTTGAACACATAATCTCTAGGGAGGAATGAGTCAGAGGGCCATCTGGCATATTTAAACACAAGTAGCAACTTCAATATTTTTTCCTGTCACCAGTAGATCATTCAAGCTACCTGGTCATAACATAGATTCAGATCAATATGTTAAGGGACAGTTTTCAGAGCTATAACAGAGTATGCAAACCTTTGATAAACTAGTCTAAACATCCTTTGATAATCTTTCCTGGAGATATGACTCCTTGAAGCACATTAAAGTCATGCTTGGCTGAGAGAATCAATGAATGTTTAAGTGACCACTTCTAAGGCAATCAAGAAACTTGGAGATTGATTGTGAGCCAAATTAAATCAGGATATGAAAGAAGAGAAAGCAATGGGCCTGGGCCTGAGTGGACTTAATATATAACATGCTGTTATTGTAATATTGACTGCAGAAATATCATTTTGGAGAAAAAAAAGAAAAGATTTGATGAACTTTATGTGGAAAGGCACATGGTACTCCTATAAGCATTTTATTCTTAACCATTTGCCACGGTGGCAGGCTATGTCAAGAGCTCTTCCATATTCATAAAACATTTTTTTTTT
>JAOVYW010000164.1:0-10424 GCA_025775045.1 Hiodon tergisus | reverse complement strand
AAAATGGTACCCCACCCAAGTCAAAAAAGAAGGTGCTATCTTTTCTCGAGCTGGCGAGGTAGGACTGGTGGTTCATCCCTAACTTTGTCGACAGCCTGCCCATTAACTTACCAGACCCATATGTGGGATCCAGACCCGGTCTGATGGACAGAGTAGTGACAGACAGAATTTGTGACCATTTAAAGCAGCTCTGTGTGGAGGGCCGGTGCTCAGATTTAACCCAGATTTCTTGAGAACATTTGTGTTGCTGAAGGACACGTTTGAGCATCTGTCTGAAACACAGCACATTAAGACTTGATAGCATTATTGATAGAAAACAAGATCTGTTGTTAACTGTGATATTAACGAGTTTTGTCCAATTCAGTCTCAGTAATTAAAAGCCACTGTATCTATAGGTACATAATTCATGTAACTTTTTAGCGCTTATATTGCTTTTTTATCATGATTGACATTTGACTTTAGGAAGAACAAATGGCCCGTTTACAGAAACCTCATTGGAAGTGTTTTTTTTGTGGAAACTCTTTGGACCCTTCTGGGGTAAAAAACTGCCAGGCTGATTGATTATGTCATTAAACAGGTTTTTTTATTATTTTTTTTTTTTTTTATTTCGCAAGCCGTCCTGTGTCCTGTAATCAACAGACACCTTGAACTGATTTTTTCCTCTAGAATTAAATGAAGTAAAATAACCTCACCTTTAACACAGTAACATTTACATTTTAGACAAATAATTCACATTCACATCACAATTCAAATTGTTTCTTGTCTGGCCTTATGTTTGAACCTCAGGTTTAAAAGAGCTTCATTAAGCCATTAGAAGTCTTAAACAATGATATTACAGTAACTACAACACAAACTACCATTAGTCCTTCAATATTTGCTTGTTTAGAAAATAATACTTGGTCAGTACTGACATTTATATTTGGTTTATATACTCTTCCTTCCAAGAAAAGAAAAGAATCAAGTGGAAAAATAATCGGCACTTTATTTTACAAAATACACATAAATAAAACATTCTGCAGCTACCTCCGCTGCAGCTTGTTCGTTCAGAATATGTGTGTGGTCTTTGGCCTGTGACTCTCCCGGCTTTTTTATCTCCACATGTTACATTGTTACAGTCCTACAGAATTTGTTGTCTGTTTGCCAAGACTATGTTTACACTTTTTTATGTCAGAAGCTCTCATTGTTAAAACACAGAACATGCAATAATAATCAATGTTTAATTTAAATTTCTGAAGTTCTCTGAGAAAGCAGTCTAGCCCCAATTGTGAACCATGCACAGTCCCTACAGCAATGTATCAACATCTAGTATAAAGCCTTCCTAAAAGTGCAAAGAGGGACTAATTCCATATGAATGTTCATGGTTTTGGAATGAGATGTTAAACAAGCAGGTGTCCATGTACTTTTGGCTTTGTAGTGTAATACTGATTTGAGGTTTATTACAATAAGATCCATGGTGTATGTGCTTGAAGGTCAGCATGACACACATATTTGAAATCTAGGATGTGTAAAGGGAAATGGCTATTTTAGAGATAAAAATGTGACTCATAAAATTATAGTAAAATTCCACTTGAACCAAAATTATGGATTTTTACATCCTTTTTTTGTACCCAGTGAGGTAAAAGAACCCACCAACATTTTCAATGTTTAAAAACAAAACAAATAGTGATCGTGTGTTATTGGTGAACCGATTCCTCTTAAAAAAAGAAATTTGTAATAATTTAACAATGCTGCTTACATTTCTTTTTGCAAATGGTGCAAAATGCTAAAAGCGTGTTATACCAGATAAAACCCATACAAAACAACAGTGTCACTATAACATGCATCTTTTCACTGAATATAATTAATTTTGATGGACCAAAGCTCACGCATTAATTTGAGACCTAACCGATGTTATTTGTACACTATTTTGGTCCAGAAATTAATTTGGGTTCTAAATTAATACTTTTAATAATATGCACGTTGGCTTAAAATGTAAAAAGCTTTTTCTTTATAAGAATTGAAACCATTTTTTAAATATATTTCATTGTCTTTTATTTTATGCTATGAATTGACCTTAAAAATAGGGAATGTCTTTAATAGTGGGGAAGGACAATTGCTAAGCTGACAAGTGTAATGCACAGACTCAGAGGCAGGTATTTATTGGAATCCACACAAATCCAGGGGTTTAGAATAGTTGTACAGGCAAAGTGTTGAAAACAGGCAAACACTTCAATACATGGAATATTGGCAATATTCAAAACACGAATATGAAAAACAGAAATAAATGCTCAGTATTGCACTCATGGAGAATAAATATAATGAACCGATAACTACGGTTCAGGTGTGAACCGAAACTACAGACAGGTGTGACTAATAAACAATTAAGAAGGAAACAATTAACTAATTAATACAACATGCAGTGACATCTTGATGACCTGTGGATGTGTCGTGGTTTCCAATTCGACAAACAATGATTGTTTTACTCTTTTCCGTTGAAACTGTAGTTAGGAGACGGAGACTTGGTTCCTCAGGAAATTAAGACTTTTATTATGTAAACACAACAAAACCCGTGGTGTCCGGAGAACAACCCAACGAACAGCCTCGGCAAGCCAGCTTTTGTACAATTTAAACATACCCGCCCTTCCTCTAATGGGAGGTGGCCACAGCGTCACAACAATGTTTTACTACTCCCTGTTGGTCACAGCTTTTACCCTCCTGTCACGATTGGCTCTCAGGGAAACCATTGTGGTTACCTCTCCTGCCCTAGGTAGTTCCACCTTCACCCAATTCCTGTTTATTGGAATTGGTAAACAACTGTGGTTTTGTTGCAGTTCCAGCAACAGAGTGCCTTGCAAACCATGTTTATTGTGGTTACAATATTCCATCAGCTAACCTATTACCCCACCACATAATTGCACACCAGACCATGTTTATTGCAGTGTCAACATTCCATCAGCTAACCTATTAACCCAGTGGAACCACCATAGATGTACCTTGTAGAGAACATACTCTCTTCGTGGGTGGCTCCTGACTCCATGGGTCAAAGCCTCCCTCACGGACTGGGCCCGGGATCCCTCAGATAAGCATGGTGGAACTCCTCAATAAGAGCAGGATCCGAAATATCTGAAGCCGATACCCTGAAACTTTGTTTTGGACCGTAACCCCTCCCAGTCCATAAAATAATGAAACTGGCCCCTTTAGCAACGGAACCGAAGTTGAGCTCAGACAGTCTGAGATGCTTCCCAGACCGCGGTGCTGCGGCGGAACCAGACGTCAACAGCCGGAACATCAGACGGCTCTCCATACCAAGGGAACAGCGAAGGCTGATAACCTAGGAGACACTGAAAAGGTGTTAAACTGGTCGATGAACTTGACAGTGAGTTCTGTGTGTACTCCAGCAAGAGTCCACTTCGCCCTGCTCCACTCTCAGTCCAGCTGTAATGCAAGCGAAGCTTGATTCGGGGATTCCATTCCGCCTGGTTATTGGATTGTGGGTGGTAACCAGAGGATAGGCTGACATTAACATTCTGCAACTTACAAGAGGCAGACCAAATAAATTGTGGGCCTCTGTCTGATAAAATGTCCTCCAGCAAACGTTCCGGAACAGGTCCTTGACCGTTTCAAATGCAATCGGGAGGCTATTGAAGAGGACAAGTCTGCAAGCCTTGGAGAATCAGCCGATAGTAATCAGAATTGCCCTGGGCAGTGGGAAGATCGGTGAGAAAGTCAGCAGCAATATGGGACTAGGGTTGATATGGAATGGAGAGCAGTTCCAGGAGCCCTGCTTGAAGTTTTAGACTGAGCACAGAACGGACATACATTTACAAACCGTGTGATGTCATTGACAAGGGTAGGCCACCAGAAGTTAGTCTGGGGAAGGGAAAATGTGTGTTGAAAGCCTGGGTATCCAGAATCTGGGGATGAATGGAGCCACTGAAGAAACTAGGGGGAGACAGAGGCAGGAATACAGATACGGGCTGGTGGGCAGTTTAGTGGAGAGGGCTCAGAGGACAGGGCTTGCTGTATAAGATCCATGATATCCTATCTGATGGGCGTGACTATGCAGGTGGGTGAGAGAATGAGTTCCGTCGGCGACATCGAGGTATGGGGATCATATAACCAGGATAAGGGAATCTGCCTTAATTTTCTTGGAGCCTGGTCGGTAAGTGAGGGAAAATTTTAATGAAAAAGAGAGCTCATATTTCTTGTCATGGGTTAAGCTGCTTAGCTCAACGAATATACTCCAGATTTCCATCATTTATTCTTTGAATGCTAGCTTGATGTCAGCTTCCTAGTAAAGAAGGCACATGGGTGAAGTTTTCATGGCTGGTTATGACTCTGGGACAGTCAAGTTCCAACCCCAGATTCCGAAGAGGGATTAGGATGCCTCAGGATGGGGGCAGTAATAAACAGAGTATTCAGTGTAGAGAAAGTGAGTTCAACATCAGTCATCCAGCTAAGCCTCCGGGTTCTACCTTTCAGGAAGGACGTAAGCAGGGACGTGATGGTGCTGAAGTTGCGGATAAATCAGTGATAGAAATTCGCAAAGCTTAAGATCCGCTAGAGGTCCTTCACAGTCTTAGGTTGGGGCAAGTAGGTGATAGCCATGACCTTAGTTAGGTCCAGCCTCAGGTCATCCCCAGTGGTGGGGTCACGTTTTTCTGGCCTTCACATAGAGTTTGATAGCTTATAAAAGCATACTAACTACAATAAGGCAACTACAATAAGCTAGTAACGAGAGCTCTGCTGGGTCCATGTTAAGGCAGAGTCTGCTGTGACAGAAGGGTCAAAGCCTCCCTCATGCAAGTGTGATTACATTACTGGAACCAATGAAAGCACACCTGTACCAAACACACTGTAAAAAAAAAATAAGCCTACTTTGACATTGATTGCAGACAAGGTGAAAATGGAGTTTAGACGAACCTGAGGATGAAACCTCGGCACTGTTTGCTCATTGTGTTTCAGGGAGACCAAACGATTTGACAAATTGGTCTACTCTAATCCCTCCTTGCATGTACCTGCCAGGCTGTCTATCATGCAGGTGCATGTGTGGATGTTTGATCAGATAGTACCCAGCGTGAAAAAAGGAAAGTTGACAAGCAAATTAAGCTTTGACAGTAATCTCCAAATGTATGTTTGTTTATGAATTAAAATAACCCTAGATCTGTATTGAGTGAGACAGTCTGTTGCAAGAAAACATATTTGCTGTTTAAACCAGAGATTCAATTCCTCTTTTCCCTTGACACTATATTGATGCTGTGGATGAAAAAAGCACTTACTGATCTCTTTTCTACACGGCAGGCTACACAGCCTGCACAAGAGGCTCAGTGCTATTGGAGGAGAGGCAGGTCTTGAATGATGGTACTGCAAGCCTGCAGGTGTGTGGGAAGCCAGTAAGAGAACAAGCCAAGAGACGGCCTATTCCATCCTGGGCAGTGCTATGCTAATTATGCACTATGGCAACTGTGCACCATCTCTGAACTCTCCAATGATAGGCCAATGACATGAACCAGAAAACTCCAGCTCATTCAGCTTAGCCTGTTCTCAGTCAAACTCCTTTAGCGACTCTGCCACTCGAGAGGCTGTAATTGGGTTTTAAACCAGATGCTTTGATTGATCAAAAAGAACAATTGTGTTCACCATAGTTTAAAATGTATGTTTTTCTCATCTCGTTGACAGTGCATGCTCTGTTAAAGGCATCTTTTTCCCAGCTTCTCTCAGCCCATTGCTAAAAACTATTTCTACTCTCCGCTGCCTTGGGAGTGTTTTTGATAGGGATGTGCCTCTCAGAAGCCAAACCTATTGTTTGGCTGTGTAGCCCACAGGGTGTTGCTAAATTCCAACTATGATTGGAGAAGACTAGTTGTACTTCCTCACTTCCTGGTAGTTAAGAATCAAGGAGAAAAATACAAATCAATAATTACCGATTCCAAATGAAATACTACCTTATTCTGAAAAGTTCTCCCTTGCAAATGATAAATTGATAGCTCATGAGTGGAGAGATTTTTGGATTCACCAACATGGTAGATTTTGTTTTGTTGGTTTCCTAAAGGACATCATGGAGACTTCTGAGGACTTCAAAAGTCATTATAAGTCCCTTTCCTCTACTTTGGTCATCCACGCTGAGTAATGGTGAAATAGCCATTCTCTGGTAATTGTGGTTTGAAGCAGATGGATACTGAATATTGAAAGGAGAGAGTGAGGAATGGGATAATTCAATCAGGGTGAGCTCTATGGGATAAATCCTTCCAAGACACACACACAGCTGAGTTCAGGCAATATTTATAAATGTGAAGTGCCAGACATTTGCTACATGCTGATAGCCTATTCAATTTCAATTAGCATGAGAGAGGAAAAGAATGATGTTATGCTAAATGGCAGAATAATAATGTAATGCAAAATGCCAGAAGAATTATGTTATGCTAAATTTCACCCTCATTTAGCTCCCCCTATTGAAATAAAATGCACTGTTCTTTGTTGTTTAAAGTATGCTTTAAAATTGGAAATGACAACATTCTGTTAAAAAAATGTAAACATGTAAAATCTTAACATTGTTTGAAAAATTATCAAGCCAGCACAGACAAGGATTTAAATTACAAGGAAATTTGTATTCTGTTTATTTAATGTTTAGTACATTTTTCAAAATGAATAATCAGAAATTGTACCACAAAAATCAAGAGTGGGTCTACCCAACTAACAAATTCCAATTTTGAGCTAAGTAAAATACTATGAAGTTGTAAAATTGATGCTGGTACTTACTGTTCAACATGAGCACAATTGCTAAAATCAATACAATGATTTAAAAAATTTAATTTTACAGTGTCATGTAATTGGTCATAGTTTATGCGCATCACATCTCTTTTTAAAATTAATTATTAATAATATAATTTTATATATAATTAATGGTATTACATATTTATGTATTACAACATTAAAAGTATTGGTTCTGTTTATATTCAGTAATCCTCCAGCGATAATTACCCCTTCTTGTCCTACACATGCATTTTGAAGGAAAATTATAGGTGGGTTATATTTATCACAATGAAAATATAACTCTGCTTATCCAGGGCTGATCATTATGATTTATTTGGGAAACGCATCTTGCAGGCTGTACACGTAAAGTTCTGGAAGTGCAACAGAGACAGTCTTCAACAGAGCAACATCTTCTTTCACATAAATCTGTCAGATGCTACAATTAAGTAAGAAACATATCCATCTATCCATCCATCCATCCATCCATCCAAGTGTTCAAAGTTATCTCTCTTCCTTAAGTCTGGTCCTCTTCCTGTATCTGTTGTGGAGGTTCAAAATGAAATACAGTTCTTATCTACCCCTATCCTTATGCCTGTCACAATGAATAATAAAATACACTGTAGATGTGACAGGCTATTTGATGTTTTTGCAAAGATTTCTTGTAGCATAATATCATGTTTATTTTTTAAAAAAGTTTTAATTTTTTTGGAAGAGTTTTTCCTAGTCATTTGGGGGAGGGGACACCTTGGTTTGAGAATTATTCTATCAAATATGTATTTATTTGTTTAATAATATTAATAGTAAAAAATTTAGGGAGAGGGATTATTTTACCCCTTTCTTTTTTGTTACCACTCACATACAAGACCGATAGCAGGCAAAACAAACACACAACAAACCTCTGTGGGAAGCTATATCAGAAAGCCTTGAAAGCAATTCCAGGTTTTGAAATAGGTGAAAGTAGTTTCTCTTGACTTATAGCCATTCTCTGTTGTAGAGGATAAAGGCTTCAGAGGCAACAATAATGCTCTTTTACCCAATCGATTCCCTACATCAACATATTTAGTCACTTGACTGACAAGTGTTTTCAATTACCCCAGAGAACAAAGTTTTTATGCATACCTCTGTGAAAAAAAATATGTTATGGTTTATGCTCGTAAATAACTTTACTGGCAATTAAAGCAATCATAAATTATTTTTAAAAATTGTGAGCTTTATTTAAAGAGCATTGGCCTGCTATTTCACATTACTCAGTGTCCCAAGGTCACTGCTCTGAAATAATCTATATTTTACACATCTTACACAACTTAACAACTTTAAGTTAAGTTAAAAGTTAATACTTTAATTTCTTACCTTTTATACAAAATGAATACTTGTACTGCAGAATGTGTATACAATGTAACAGCAACTGATTTATTTTCTGAATAAGTTACATTGATTAAGCCTTTCTTACTTTGTCAGGCACCTGAATAAGCCTCAAAATTTTGTAAATCGTAAAAAAATACATGTACACAACGTGTATATAAGACTACACAGCTGTTTTTAAAATGTAAGAAAACATGCAAAACATGCACTTATAATCATGTATCTTTAAAGTTAGTCAATAAAGTTATATTTCCAATTTATGGTAATATAAATGGCATATGTTATATGGTTGACATCATGGACATGGCATAGTAAACTATTAAGAAGAGATTAGACATTGTGTAAAATCTGTATTTTATTTAGATGCACCTAGCATCTCTCCAGTATATAATTTACTGGAACAAAAAAAATTAAATTAAATTAAAAAACTCCTAGGTCTTTTGAGCCTAGATTCTTCTGGAATCAGTCTAACTAGCTTTCTGGGGTCCAGATAAAGTACAAAATCAACAGGCAGAAATCAGATCCAAAGGCAGTCCATAATCAATCACCAGATTTATTCCTTCAGCAATTCAAACCGGTAATCATAACTCACTCCACCTTCTTCTTACTTCTTCTTACAGAGCAGTAAGAGGCTCCAACGCCTTCAAACTTCATCACTGTTGTTCTCAGCTTATGTTCAAATAGTCAAGTTCAATTAACTACTTCCATGGACAAATATATTGAGTTTCATCCAAGTACATTCCTTTAAAGTAAACATAAAAACAATCCTTAAACCATAGTTTATTCATCAAGTTTATTCGTACATTCGGCCCACCGTAGCCTTAACCTGCAGACACAGGGTATGACCAGGCCATCTCAGTATAGGAGTCAGTAGTGGAATGCTGGTTTTATGGCTTCTCAAAAAAAAACTTTGTGAAAAGGGAAAGTAATCTTTAAGTCATGTTTTATATAAATGCTATAAGTTTAAATATTCGAAACAACAATTAAACTAATATTACTTGTTTTGTGGTGAAATTGTCAAATTTTGATGAGTGCATGTTGTCTGACCAATTAAAACGTTAAATGGCATAACTGACTGTAGCACACCGACGTGCTTGGTTCGGAAAATAATCGGCAGTACAAACTTCTGGGTTCTCCTGCTTTTTTGCCGGCTTTATTTCTATCACCACAAAGAAACAATAAACGCTCTTCAGGGATCCCCCTCACAGGTTCACCCCAAACAAAACAAACTAAAATAAGAAACTAAATAAAACACCGAACAAATCAACAAAAACGAAGACAAAATGTCGGCATCGGCCAGAGACGACTCTTTCTTCCGCCTTGTTCACCTTCTTTTCTTGAGCCACTCTGTCCGCCGTTCTCCCGCCGGCTCCTCTCCCGACTTCCACCACCTACTGAGGGATCACAGGTAGTTAAATGCTGTCCACAATTAGCGTAATCCTCAGTGCTGGTGGGCGTGTTCTCGAGACAGACGCGTGGCACATAGCTCCCCCACCAGAACGAACAAAGGGCTCGTTCGGTACAACAGCCTCCCCTCCCCCAACCGGAAGAAGAAGTTGGCTGGGGCTTTCTGAGCCCCCGGCCGCTGAACCACCCGGTACCAAAAAGGCTGCAGCGCGAGGTACCACCAGGTGATCCGAGAATTGGTGTCCTTCATCCGGTGCAGCCACTGGAGGGGAGCATGGTCGGTGACCAAGAGAAACCGGCGACCCAGGAGATAGAACCGCAGGTTCAGGACAGCCCACTTGATGGCAAGACACTCCCGTTCAATGGTGCTGAACCAACCCTCCCTGGGGGTGAGCTTCCTGCTGATATAGATGACAGGATGCTCCACCCCGTCCACCTCCTGGGTCAGCTACGCTCCGACGCGTCCGTCTGCAAGACAAAGTCTTTGGAGAAATCAGGGTTAACAAGCACAGGTCCTGGATGTGGGGAGTAAGACCAGAACCTTATCACCCGGGTCAAAAGTGCAGAGGTGAGTCCCCCTGTTGTACGCCACACGCTGTCTGTCTTGGGCGACAAGCAAAAAAGAGTGCAGTTTTTCTTGGAAGTCCATGACATACTGCACCGCATTCTTACTGGGGCTCGGACCCTCCTCCCACATTTCTTTAATGAGGTCCAACACGCCCTACCGTACAACAACTCAAAGGGGGCCGTGGAGGCCTGGGGAACCTCCCACACGGCGAACAACAGGGGGTCAATAATTCTGTTCCAGTTCCGCTTATCGTCCTGTATAAATTTTGCCAACATGTTTTTCAATGTGCGATTAAACCGTTCCACCAACCCATCTGCCTGTGGGTGGTAGATACTGGTTTTAATCGGTTGTATCT
>JAOVYW010000163.1:5808-17972 GCA_025775045.1 Hiodon tergisus | reverse complement strand
TATTATTATTATTATTATTATTATTATTATGTATTTTCCATGGCTGTGTTTTCCTCTTTCTGTGTGTGCCTCATGTGTTGGTGTTACAGGGCTGAAGGTGAGACGTGCGTGGAGTTCAAAGCCATGCTGATTGCTGTGGGTATCCACCTCCTCTTGCTGATGTTTGAGGTGCTGGTGTGTGCCCGCATCGAGAAGGGCTCGCACTTCTGGCTGCTGGTCTTTATGCCCCTCTTTTTCGTCTCTCCCGTCTCTGTCGCCGCCTGTGTCTGGGGCTTCCGACACGACCGCTCCCTAGAGGTCAGGCCCAGACTTTTATTTAAATACACTTTTTAAAAACCTGGAAGTGCAATTATTTGTGTTATTTTTGTAAAAGCCAATATGGATGAGCTGTTTTTAGATTTAAATTAATTGGTTTAAACTTGGTCCTTTGATCCAAATGAGTTATGTAATTCGAGATTCAATTTTCCCCCTGCCTCCCAATGCCATTAGCTTGAGATCCTGTGTTCTGTCAACATCCTCCAGTTCATCTTCATCGCCCTTCGTTTGGATAAGATCATCAGTTGGCCCTGGCTGGTAAGAATATTCTGTGATTTTGGCGTCATTACATTAAACAAGCCGTATTACCGTCCAGCTATTGATGATAACACAACTTAAACATTACCAAGGGCTGTTTGAGTCCTCATTGACAAGAAGGCCACAGTTCAATACTTAATCCATGTTCTTAGGATGGACCTATACTACTACTGTTTCTACTACTGTCACACCAAAAGGATTTTGTAAATGCATTCATTTGAATGCGTTGTCAACTGATTCCTCTGTTCCACCAATAAGACCGAATGCTGGAAAAAATTATAGCAGGCTTGGATTTCATGTTGAAATGTGGAAAAAGTTAAAACATTCATTAAACTCTGCAAATTTTTGTTTTTATCAGGTTGTTTGCGTGCCTCTCTGGATTCTCATGTCCTTCCTTTGCCTTGTGGTGCTGTACTACATTGTGTGGTCTGTGCTCTTCCTGCGTTCCATGGACGTCATCGCTGAGCAAAGGCGCACCCACATCACCATGGCAATCAGCTGGATGACCATTGTCGTTCCTCTCCTCACCTTTGAGGTATGTTCCTGCTTGTTGACAATTTTCACAGATTGGTTTGTTTGCTGTGCAATTTTTATGTAGTTTATATAGTTGCTTGCTACAGTGGCAGAACTTTCAGTCCACTGGTCTGGTCCAATATCTTAACTATGACGCACCGGTTCTTCAAATGACTGTCTGTCTTGATTCCCGCCATCCCCTTCTAGATCTTACTGGTCCATAAATTGGATGGTCACAACAACTTCAATAATGTCCCAGTGTTTGTGCCTCTCTGGGTCTCCCTTGTCACTTTGATGGCTACAACCTTCGGGCAAAAAGGAGGCAATCATTGTAAGTAAAGTCAGTTTCTCAAGTTATGCACTGTCTGAGAATGCCCGCTCTGAGAGACGGGGAGAGATGCCTTTTATTTGGTGTCTTGAACACATTTACACAAATTCTAATTAAACAATAAAGACAAGGAAAATCACCCTCATTGGGGAAAACTCATCAGTGTCCATAACCTATTTAAATGACAAAACCCTCCTAAACGACTTTTCCAAACACCAATACTTCAGCATCTAAAACCTTCATTCTTCCTGGCCCTCTTTATAAAAGTATTAATTGTTGGCACTTGAGTGTGGTTACCATCCATGTAACCACACTCAGGTGCATAACGAGATCCTTTGGGTGGGCGTGGTGCCCTCCATTTTGACGGTCTGTCTTGCTCTGGGCGTGCTCCCAGGGCTTGACGGTGTTACTCTGGATGCATGCCACATGCATGTTTTACAGTGTTTTAAAACTATTTTTACATATTTTTCAGTCACTAATTAAATAATTGTGCATTTAAAAGAAGAGTATTGTTAAGTATGTTAGGAGTATTTGTATAGGTTTTTACATCTTGTTCTTTTGCAGGGTGGTTTGGCATTCGTAAAGACTTCTGCCAGTTTCTGCTTGAGCTCTTCCCCTTCCTGCGCGAGTATGGCAACATCTCTTACGACCTGCATCACGAGGACCTTGAGGCCTCTGAGGAGATGCCTGCCCCCGAGCCACCCAAGATAGCCCCCATGTTCCGCAAGAAGACAGGCGTGGTAATCACGCAGAGTCCGGGGAAGTACTTTGTTCCCCCTCCAAAGCTGTGCATTGACGTGCCAGACTAGGCGGCCCTTGTGTGTCTACCTGCTACATTCTGAGCTACAACAGCAGGAAGCTGAGGATGGAATTTGAACACATGACTTAAACCCTCACCCCCACCAGTTCAATTCCTTGTCCGGAGATGTAAAAAGACAAATGATTGGACCTGTCACTGTGTCATGGCCCTGCATCATAAAGAACTTTGAACATGACACTAATGCCTGATGCCCTCCTGCTTTAACCCTGTAAAACCCATTTCAGTGTTATTGGTACCTGAATGGGAAGAAGCCCCCCCCCCTCACTCTGTTATTAATATTACTATTTATCATTAGTTTGTGGACAGCTGGTGGAAGATGGATCCTAAATGACAAATGACCCTGGGGACGTGGAGATGGTGGAGAGCAGAGAGGCAGCTGCACATGCCGTTTGTTATTTCTCAGAGTCTTGTGTGAAGTCCAAAGAGTGCATTTGGGCAGAAGGTGGCATGCAACAGTCTTTAGATGTTATTGCGCTGACTGGACAAATAGATGGTGGAAGGTTGTGTGTCTTGGCTACCACAATGAGAGATGTTCATATTAAACTGAAGTTAATGCAAAGCCCCATTCTAATTATATTATAATAGAAATTAGTAGTTTTTACTTACTTGAGCATTTTAATCTAGTTTAGTAAATAAGGAATAAGAAATGCATTATCTTTTCAATTTCAGTCTTGTTTAGATCCAAAATTAAAGCATCAAATAAATCAGGTAAAATTTGTTTTAAAAAGAACTAAAAATGTGAAAGTAAAAAAAGGAGACAAAAGATTGTGATTTGCAGTAACCTGGTATGTATCTTTCAGCTGTCTCCAACTAAAGCATAGATGTGTTAAATATAAAATTTCCCTGATGTTTTAACATTTACCTTATTTTTCCTATGTATTTTTTATTTTTATTATAGGCTGGTATCATTCTCTGTTTTTTGAATTCATAGTCATTATTAGTGGATATTCTGGCACATTGAATAGACGGCATATTGGGACACGATGCAATTATTACCATATTATTTACCCCATACATCTGGTCCCTCCTACTGCATTTTAATTAAAGGATATTCACCATATTAAGTCCTCTCTCAAGTCTGTGAGAGCCAGTGGGCTATTTGTTTTTTCCACTGGGAACACAAGGATACCAGGGGTATTCCGTTTTTCAAAAAATTATTTAATTTAAACTATTCAAATTTCAGGGTGATCAAACAAGCAGATGCCGCAGCCCTCTGCAAGAGTTGACCACCCCTGGCTTTCAATAACGTACCCTTGCATGTTTTGTCCCTTCTGCATGACACTTACTTTTTTTCATAACTAAATCAGCATCTGAAAATAGCTGCTTTAAATTCTCTTAGCTGACGCAACGTGATCGTCATTTTCATGATGGTCATTGCCGTCGCCTTCCTTTTTTCAAAACTTAACTATTTGATATTTTTCCCCTGATGCTGGTATATGAGGATTCTTATGTGTGAGTCGGCCTTCACCCTGCGTGAAGCTTTTGTGGTCAGTATGGCCGTTTCCATGTGTGTAAATATTAGACTTGTAGAGAAATCTCATGTAACTGATTTTTAAAGAAAAAAGAAAAAATAGTATATAGTTTATTAGCCCGTGCACATTGAAAGTTTGGTATGTTTTACACGCCTCATGGCCAAAACCTCATCTCTCATTCTTAAAGTGTGTGAAATTGCTCTCAGCAGGACTGAGGGAGTAGAAACGTATGTGTGTATATATTACCTCTGCTTTTTATTTGGGTTGGACCAATTTTGCAGTGTTTCCAAGGTTTTGTTTATGTACAGTATTTAGGTAGCATACTATATACTTCTGTGTTTCAATGACAATATATAATATACATTTATAAGCAGGACATTGTTTTGTTTAAATGTTTTTGAAATCCTGCCTAATGACAATAAATACATGCCAAGACCTAAACATTTTGTTCTTACTGGTTCAAAACTGTAAACATTGTTCTGTTGATACTTAAAACAAGAACTAAGTCATTTTGTCTATTTTCAATTATCATACTATTATAAAATATATACCCCAGCTGTGAATTGAGAATTCATCATCGGTATTAAGTTCATTTTTCTATCGTTTAGTGTTGCCATCGGTTTATTCCAATTTATACAGCCAACATTAGTCTCCATTGCCTGCACTCCAGTTATCAGCTAGGTAGCTAGTTAATACGCACTTGCAGGATTCATATTCTTGGAATGCAAATGCAACAAATGATTTTTCTCACTATAGAGTGGGCAGCTTGCTCATATAAGGAAAGGAAACACTGACAGTATTTGCTCCTTCATAAAACCATAATGGCTGAATATTATTTCTCCCATTACTGGTAAAAGGGAGGTTAGATTCAATAACTGATTTGGCGTGGATTTTCAAAAACATATTTATTATCAACACCAGATAAGGTCCACCAGTCTTCTGGCGAAAATCAGCCCAGGCACGGAATTCAACCAGTTTCTATCAACAGTCAAAGAGGTCAGAATTTTTGAAAGGTCAATAAATCTACTTCGGTCATTATCAAACAAAAATGGTCATTATTCAGTAAGCTCTAGAGAAATGACCTCTGTAGATTCTTTTGAATTCTTATGACCTGAATCGTAAAGTTTAATAAAAATCGAATTAATACAAACGCGGGACTGCTTTGGCATAATAATGTTAAAAAAATAAGCCTATTTTTGCGTTGCAGGTTAACAATCCAATTTTGTAAAAATTTGATGATTTGATAACTACATTTAAATACATAAAATAAACACAGAGGCCTACTAAAATGGTAATTGTGTCAAATAAGCATATAATTTGAGGTTCTGTTTGTCTTAATCGGTATC
This sequence comes from Hiodon tergisus, assembly GCA_025775045.1. Classification (NCBI taxonomy): domain Eukaryota; kingdom Metazoa; phylum Chordata; class Actinopteri; order Hiodontiformes; family Hiodontidae; genus Hiodon; species Hiodon tergisus. The sequence continues at coordinate 12,920 of JAOVYW010000163.1, read as the reverse complement.
ACAAAATTAGGCTAATTAACGCAAAATAAATGAAATAGAATTTTATAATACACAAGCTGCTATACTCAAAAACGGCCACCAGCTCTGGTTATATTTAATATTTAAACGAGCACCCTGCGTAGAGGTCGGTCTATGCTTCGGAAGTCAGCCCAAACGTCAAGGTTTTGACATTTCAGGTGTGAAAACGTGTTGCAACATTGCAAGAATCTAGTCGTACTTCCTCACCCTCCCCGTGTGGTGGTAGGATTCGTAGTGGCGAGTCCTGATGCATTAGCACAAATTGGGGGAGGAAAAATAATTAATAAATATTTATTAAATGAAACTGGGTATAACTGATTTTCAACACTAGCGTACACGAAGAACACTCCCAACTTCTGCCACAAGATGGCAGTACATCTAGATTCATAAACATATTAGGAAGCGGTCTTTTCTTTCTTATCTTTTCTAAAATATCGAGAAGAGTCCGTGCATCGTGTAGATGGGTGATCTGGCAACTGAGAAGTTATTTTTCCTAATCTAGCAATTACGCGCGCCTATGCGCCTAAGCTACGTTACTGGCAGCAATGTAACTAGGATATTTTACACGGCAACATCGTCTGTGTTTTCACCTAATAAAATAGTTGGTTATCTAGTAAACAAATATACTATCGCTTACGTCCTAAGTAGTTAATTTACGGCTCACAAAATCGGAGGATTCCTTGCGTGGTGCACTGATTACCGTTTGTCAAAGGAGTATACTAAGACATACGTGTTGTGAAGATTTAGTAGCTATGACGCTGCAAGTTGGGTGCCTATCTTTTAGGCAGCCGTATGCAGGCTTGGTACTGGATGGTGTGAAAACTATTGAGACGCGTTGGCGGCCGCTGCTGTCTGAGCTGAACAACTGCACGTTGGCCATTCACATCGCACAAAAAGAATGGGAGGGCGACGAGTGGAAGAATATGTTGACGCACGTATTCGGGATGAGCCCAATGCAAATAGAAGACCTTCTGCAGTCCGGGGAAAGGTTTGGCCGAGGAGTAGTAGCAGGTAAAGGTCGGACAAAACGTTTGGATATTTTTCTTATTGGGTATCAGAACAGCTTACATTTAACAAGATTCATTGAAGACTTTCGCAACGTTTCGAGAGGAGAGGTTTCTGGCTGACAGAGCAGACCAACTAGAAACATTGTCCTTTTCTCATTATTTTTTAGCGCTTTATTAATCTTCGCACCTCGCTCCGCTTGTTTATTATAGTCTACTTTATTATAGATATTATATTATCTAGAAAAATAATCTAAACTTCAAAACTTGCCTGTAACAGCATCTTCTATAGCCATGGCTATGTGCTGAAACGTCATAAAATTGAGGATAGACTGTTCTTTAGATTACATTAAAATATTTGTTTTGCTGTGACTTATCAACTTACTAATGCTACAGTTTATAAACTATATACATTACAGGTAGGGTCTGTAGCAATTTGGGTTAAATGACTAATTAAAGGGTAGGAGTACGGAGATTTGAACTGGTGATCTTCTGGTTCAGAGGGCTTTTAACATCACATGATGATGTAAAAGCCCAGTCACTCTGCTTCTCTTCCTGTGTTGTTCAGGTCTAGTGGAAGTTGGCGAGACTTGGTTCTGTTCCAGCAGCGTGCCCACGGAAGAACTTAAGGAGCTGGAGAAGGCTGCTGTGTTGACTGGACTAGGGGAGAAGCATCTGACGCGGCTGTCCAGCCCACGCTGGTTGGAGGAGCCATTGTACGCCCGGGGTCACAAAGACGTATGGACAGTGGACATCCCTGTGCAGCTGTTGCCGTCCTCCTCGATTGTGAACTCACTTTGAGACAATTTGAGAAAATGAATGACTCTGCTATTGTCTATAGTACAATAGTTTGAACTAATTTGACTCTTCCGCCTAAAGTAGCCATCTTAGAACTGAATGACTGCTACTTAGCAAGTATTTAACTGAGTTATAGTTCATGAGAAAACATTATTATATTATGGGTAAAATTGATGATCTTTTTCTGGTTTCCAGGTTTTATGAGATCGACGCAAGGCTCAGTGTAGTTGTTCAAGGTGAAGTCTTCAATTGCCGTGACAATATATCAGACTGACTTGTAATTGTAAGTTTTTTAAATGGGCTATTTGAAATTTTGTAAAATCCATATTTTTATCTGTGTGTATTTTGGTAATTTTTGATGGATAACAGGCAACCCAAAGAGCATAATGTAGCTAATTTCACGCCAATCACACTTGTGGTTCATTAGAAGATTTTTTGAAGGTTTTTCAAACGATCCAAGATGGTGGAAAATCCATCACCCATAGCAAAAGTTATGGTTCCTTGATGCGAATTTATTTGTTATATTTTACCGAAAGGTGGCACCAATACATTCACAACGCTTGAACTCTTTTGTCATATCGATCTAATTACACAGGGTTTGTCAATCCAGTAGAGCTGCCCACTATATGAAGTATAATATACAATCTTACAGTTATCACCATTATGGAAAGCGCACAACATGTGACTTTTCATACAATTACATTTTAAAACATGTCCAGGGTAATGTTTTATCCCTGGTTCATCCTGCCCACTTTATTAATTTAAATTGTTAGTTACAGAAATTAAAATGAAAATCAACTTCAGCGAATGTATGGTACAGGATTGTTGTTATTGCTGTTATTTGTAAGAGTTAAAATAAGCAGCCCTCCAGCTCGTTCTGTCTTTGTGGCACTCATAGAAAAAAATGTTGACAGAATTATGTCATGGAAGTTAGCATAACTTATACTATAGTTCATTTACACTAGAATAGGCATCTGTTATTCTTTGCTATTAGTGAACAGTGACTCTCGCCATAACTCTCACAGATACCTATAACACTGGTGCTTTGTGTGGTTCCTGGAGTTCATTCCAATAAATTGACCCATAGTACTTAGTGATTCCTAATTTGCCCCAAAGAAAGGTATCCTCAAAAAACTATTAATTTATGGTAATATTGTTGAAAGACCTTTTAAAACTAAATGTACTCAATATTAATACATCAAAGATGTTAATGTCAACCCTCAAAAGTAGTACTATTGGATTTATGAATGGTTTATTAAGGATAGTATAATGGTATAATTATTTATTTAAGTACAATAAAATACTTAATAAGGTAGACATTGTGCACAACGTCTGTAAATTTTAAGTGCATTGTGGTAGCCAAATGCATTAGTTCCAGTGTGCTTATTATCCCATAACTCCCAAGTGCACTCCGCAGCCCAATATAAGAGCAGTGGAGAATTGAATTCCACTTGAGCCAGCAGGGAACATGCCTCTCACTGGCCTGACAACATTATCGCCAGCAGGGGGTCTAGTTGTGCTCAGAAGTTTCCAGATCCAAGGAAGTCAAGCCCAGTTTAGTGTCTGCCATTCAAGGAGAGAGTGCTACAAAGTGGCACAGTATTGACAAAGTAAAACTTGCAACTGTTGAAAACAGCTGAAAGTGAGATTGAAAGTGTATATGAGAGAGAGAGCGAGAAACCATCAGGGCTAACAATGCAGTAATTGATGTCCTTGCAGTTGGATAAAATGGGAGGGAAAGAGGGGCGGAACTTTAAAACCCTTCTGTCAGCACTAACAGTTTCTTTCTTTGTGTTGTTCCTTGTTTCTATGAACAGTATCTGGCAGGAAGCTGCTGCTGAGTGAAAACAGAGTGAATAAGATGGTGTTATTAACTTCTACATAAAATAAATTATTTTTGAATGATGAAAGCAAAAACAGCAAAGCAAAATAACTGTTCAATTTAATCTTTTGAGGGACAGATAGATAAGAACTCAATATTACTTTGGTAATATTTCTGGTTTGCTATGATGTCACCTTTACTGTCAGCGCCCAGAAAATCTCCCTGACTCTGCTTATAGGTCACACAAGGCCAACTCATCAACTATGGGCATTTGTCTGTAGACAGAAGCTTGAGGGGGTGATATCCAGTGCACTTGGCCCTTTAGAGGGTGCTGAATACCCATGCTAGTAAAATGGTTAAATAGCAGTGCTGAAGCACAATCAGACTTGTGTATTATGTTTTAGTTATCATGCCATAGTCTTTATATTAAACATAAGTTGCGGTCATTTTAAAATGATAAAATCATATCTGAGGCATGTGCTTACTATAATTAAAGATAACCTACATGTCTTCTCATATTTTCTCATTGTGTACATGACACTTATATTGTACTGTGTACTAATTCTTTGTTTTGCTACTTCTTAGCCAAGTTTTCCTCAAAAAGGAGATTTCATCTCAATTTTAATTACCTGGTATAATAAACGATAAATAAATATCAGTGTAGATTACTTATTTCCCCATCAGTCTTTTTAATGGGGCAGAATGTAAATGCGGCAAGGGCAATGTTTGTCCATCTGCCCTGCGGCATACACCAACTTGCCCCCTTCTCTGATTTTTTTATTCTCATAAAGACTGATGGATCTTAGTCATTCAACCCCAGGCACCCCAATTAAGTCTCATTTATGATTTGGAAAGTTGGTCCTAGCCTGGAAACATACCAAACCTGAATTCAGGGTCATTCTCACCACTGTCTAGTCTTGCAAGAATGTACACTACCCATAAAGATAGCAATGGAACTGACTTAAATAACTATTGGGGCAGAGAGGCAACAAAAAATAAATCCTATTTCTGAATGATGCATTTAATGTACATGCCACTAGGTGGAGTAATTCAAGTTTATAATGCTTTATTGGCATTTGTGCTCAGCCAGCACAAGAACTATCACAACAGATTACAATCAAGAGTCTGAATGATTGAGCGCTCTAAATCTGTCAAAATGCCTTGAGACCTGTGTGGTAGTGGACTGTGGGATTCAGTTTACATATCCTCATTTTGTGATTCAGAATGGCATTAGAGTGCATAAACTCACCTGTTGGGGCTGTTTTTGGGAGTCGACAAGGACATGAAGAGGATATGGTCAAAGTTTAACCATGGAGACAGGAATAATCAATGAGTTATTGGTGTAGTCCTACAGTACTACTGAAACCAGATGGATTTGTATATTTCAGGATGGTTCCAGGAGGGTCACCTCTCCCATCACATGGAGTGCATGGGAATGTGCGGCAGGTAGCAGCCACCACTGTTACCATGTCTGGTCCTTGGGGCAAACAGCCCCTGACAGTTAGCTTGGTGAAGGGCCTAACAATTCCTAACAACCATCTCCCGTGGGAACAGGAGAAGGGAACAGAGGACCCACCCTGAGCCTAACCGACGTCCAGTGTTCCTAGCCCTCTTTCCGATCTGTTCCAATGGGATTCATGTTAGGTTTTGCTCCTGAAGGGGCAGAAAGAGGATGACCGGCTTAAACACTGCTGGGCCCAGGTGCTGGTGATCCACGGGAAGCCTCTGACAGGGGTTCACTTTCCTTCACAGTACTTCATGACCCGGAATAGTTGTTGGTAGACACCATATTGGAGTTAACCCACAGCCACCCAAGGCATCTCTGGAATGGCTCCTTGAAGGATTCCATTGGCCATCCATAGAGGCAAAGTTCTGGAACTTCTTCCAACAGTGTTCCGTGTGCCATTGCATGACCCCCAGACACCCACCGCCTGCCCCCAAGGTTCCATTCAAATGAATCAGTATGGATCCATTTGGGCTATTACCGAGATCGGCCAGGGATCATGAATACATTCTAGTGACATTCTAGGTGAATTATGCAACCCAGTCTCTGGAGGCAGTTTCACTAAGGAATGCAACATACAAAGCTGTTGCTGGGGAGTTGTTCCTCCAGGTTCCTTCAGGTAAAACATCTTCGTACCTCCGTCTATCATCCCAAATCAGATGGCCTGGTAAAGAGGCTTAATCAGACCCTGAAGCAGATGTTTCGGCAGGTGATAGCAGCAAATGGTTGTGACCGGGTCTTTGCTATTATAGAGGTCCCCCAGGCTTCCACAGAGTTCTCATGGTCCAAATTATTCTTCAGGCAATGACTGAAGCCTAGAAACAGCAAATGTCCCCGCATCGATCCATCAGCGAGCATGTCTGAGATATGAGGGACCACATCAAACCAGTGGTTAGAGAGCCAATGGAGCAAACGTCCCATACAGCTAAGTGAGTTCCAATCTGGGGGATTGAATGCTAGTGCTGCTGTCTACCGTGGGGTGTAAGTTATTAGTCGAGTGGTTGGAGTTAGCTCAGTATTACCGTTGTTTTGTTCCTCACTTTCCGGCGATAGCCACTGTTCAGATCTGCTGTTGCCTCCACCTCCTCCTGGGCGGGGCTCGGCACTTGGGGGGGTTGCATTTGCAGCAGGGCTTCCAAGTCGACTTCAGTATTATGCCCCCTCAGATGGATGTAGGAACAACAACAATAATACGGACAGCCTCAGAACATGTGACAAGGGAGGAAGGGCTCCTAACATGCCACAGCTGGTAGTTCATGATGAGACATACCTGCCTCCACTGGGCTTATCTCAGCTGCCATAAAGCTAAGACACACAGGCTCAGAAGAGAGATCTGACTGAGCTCTGATGAGCACTCTACTTACCTGTGGTGCCACTGAGGCTACCCAACGAAACTCATAAACTGATTGAGGCACGACCCCTCACAGCCTCCCAAAGGCTACCCTGGCGCCATTGCTACCCTCCTTTGTCACTGTTCCTCAGAAGGTCGCTCACACCAATATAAACTGGTTCTATTTTTGCACATCCCCTTTCCTGTCCTTAGAGGATGGGAAGTTTTTCCTCGTCTGTGAGGTGTCTGTGGGTAGAATTGCGGGTAGAAATTACATTCTTCTTAATGCTGTATTTTTTGCTCTGCCTTGATTTAGCTTTGGTTGTTGACACAGCCTTTCCTCAGTTGGTAGCCTTGTTTTCCTGTGTCTGCCTTTTTCAATGTCTGGGCTGTGCTCAATGTGTCTGTACCTTGTCAAGGTAGTGCTCAAATTTTTCTTGACATGATACTACTGCTAATAAAACACTACCACCAAGTTATTGACACTAATGTGGCTGAATCCCCCTCCACAGTTTTGATTTTCAGATTTTAGCAAATATGGAGGACTGCTTTTATAAAAGAAACTAAAACAAAATTATTGATTATATACTTACAAGATCACCTTGTCTCATGTATTTTAAATAGTTATAAAAAGTT
>JAOVYW010000162.1:0-12370 GCA_025775045.1 Hiodon tergisus | reverse complement strand
GCTAATGTGCACGCGGGCTAATGTGCACGCGGGCTAATGTGCACGCGGGCTAATGTGCACGCGGGCTAATGTGCACGCGGGCTAATGTGCACGTTAACAGTTGATTTATAGTGCTCTTCTCATCATGCCCAGTTGAAAAAAAATGCATTATGCCGTCTACCACAGGTGCTGTTCCAAACGGGGATTCCGGACAGGACAGTGACTGTGATTTGGGGTAAGCATTTCCCAACATATTGCAGAAACCAAATCAAACCAAATCTGGATGGAATGTTTTCAGACTAAATCGTGCAATGGAATTCTCTGTGCTCGCGCTAGTCCTCCGGTATCGAAGCTACGAGCAGAAAGCTTCAGAGACGAGAGTAGTCTCGTTTGAAAGGAGTCATTAGTTCAGTATGCAAGGGAGAACCAGACCCGCGAACGGACAAAGACCCAAGTGATTCTTCAGGCTGCTGGGCCGTAGCTTCCCTGCGCCGGAGGTTGAGTCGCTGGGATGTTTTTGTGTTGTAGGACAAGTGCAGAAGCACCTCCCTTAACTGACAGCGTGGAGGACGGGGCTATTCACAATGGCCAGGCAGTAAGTTGCACTGTTTCATCAGCTCTGCCTGTGGTTGGAGGCACCACGCCCATACGACCTCCCAGACCCCTGCGTCCTCCACCACCCACAAGACCATCGCGTTCCCCAGGTTAGGAGCTACCCAGTTCTACCCAGACCAGCGGAAGTTATCTGCTGTTTTCTCTGTTGTACTTTATGAATTTTGTATCCTGAAGGTCCTTTATATTTCGTATTTCTTTCAGCATTTTCCAATGAGTCCGTTTACAGCGAAGACAGTGGTGCTATTAATTCAGAGACCCGGGTGTCTGTGCCTGCAGTGGGGGGTTCGGAATCCAACATTCTACAAGAGTCTGAGTCAACCGGAGCCCAGCAGATAGCTAATATTATCCCAGCCCCTTCCATAATCGCGCCCATCAACACCGGTCCACTACCTCCAGGGTAAATGTCTCTTTCCAGAAAACCATCAGTATCAGTCTAAATCTGATATAGGAGGTACACTTACTTGGAATACGCTTCTCTGTAGAGCTGAACACTTGATGCAGAAGTGTAGGATAGAGATTGTGAGGCTGTGGTTGGTTGAAGGGGGATGATAGAGAGTATAAATATCAAACAATATTTAGTATTGTTACAGCCCGTTTGTTGATAATTGATGAATGTTTTATCATCCTTTTAAAGGTGGGAACAGAAAGTGGACCAGAACGGCCGGGTTTATTTCATAGATCACATTGAGAAGAAGACAACGTGGGACAGACCGGAGCCTCTGCCCACCGGGTGACTTTCTCTAATCCGCCTTCAGTAAACATGCCCGCCGGGTGACTTTCTCTAATCCGCCTTCAGTAAACATGCCCGCCGGGTGACTTTCTCTAATCCGCCTTCAGTAAACATGCCCGCCGGGTGACTTTCTCTAATCCGCCTTCAGTAAACGTGCCCATACTGGTTTTAAAATTTTTTTTAGGACCAGTAAATTTGGATTCTTTCTATGCTTTAAATTACACCTTGATGTAGGACTTCCTTGACTTGTTTTTTAAAGAACATGAGAAGATGGCCTACAATAATGTTCACTTGTTGTGTTATTGTAATGTTGCCCCTGGGTGAGCACCTGGGGGGGTTCAGTTTTGTGAGACTTCTGTTTCCTCTTTGGCCTTCGAACCCCAGCTGGGAACGGCGTGTTGATGCAATGGGCAGAAATTACTTTGTGGACCACATCACCAGGACCACATGCTGGCAGCGGCCCACGGTGGAGACGGTGCGAAACTACGAAGAATGGCAACTCCAGCAGACTCAGCTGCAGGGCGCAATGCAGCTGTTCAACCGGAGGTTCACCTTTGGGGTATGCCGTTAACGTGTGACCCAGAAACCGCTTGCCCAGGTGCAGCTTGAGCTCACCCGTCGCCGTTTATGACCGCGACCACAAAGCGCCGGCACTCGGTTGTAAGAGCCAGTTATATCGGCAGGTTTTCTCTCGGTTGGTTGCTGACGAGCGTCTCCTGGATCCCCTGGTTCCCTGCAGACTGGCGGTCCAATCGAGACGGGACGCGCCTCTCCTCCAGTTAGCGCTGAACCTCTCGTGCGAGCTGTTTAGCCTTTAAGGTGGATTTGATCTTAACTCCCTGTATGCAGCCTCTGGGACTCACCCCCCTGGGCAGGTCCCAAACTTAAGTGCTCTGAGGACACACCCTCTGTCATTGACAGGTTGAAGCGCCTGAGTGTGGTTCCCTTGATGAGCGTTCTGATAGAGGTTTTAATGTTGAGAAACTCAAAGGTGTGCTTTCGCAGGTTTTTCCTGCTGTTCAGTTTCAACTAGTTTTTTTGTCATTACTGAAATCAAAACACAAGAAAGTGGAACGTTGTGTATATACTCCAGATTATCTGGTTACAGGAAGTTATTAGTGCAGTTGTGCTGTTTGGCGAATGCTAGTAATATATCCTGTCCAGTTTTTCCTTATTATTCTTCTTTTGGTTTATTTGTTCATTTGTTTTTGTTTTCACTGAAGCTCCAAGACCAGACTCCAGCAATGCAGAATAAAGAGTTTGATCCCCTGGGACCTTTGCCTCACGGATGGGGTAAAACGTTCCTCCTCCTCAATGTGATTTGTGTGTGTGTGGTGTGTGTGTGTGTGTGTGTGTGTGTGTGTGTGGTGTGTGTGTGTGTGTGTGTGTGTGGTGTGTGTGTGTGTGTGTGGTGTGTGTGTGTGTGTGTGTGTGTGTGTGTGTGGGTACCATCATTGGACAGAAGAAGCCCTAGTTTATGGCTGTGATGTAATTTGCTGATGATGCCCAGAGCCCCCCTTGCAGAACCGCACAAGGCACATAACTCATTGGGCCTGCTGTAAAACTTGGAGATAATCAATAGTGCCTCTTGTTCTGCTCCAAGAGAGCTCCGTGCTCTGAGAACCAACAGAGAGACTGGATGAGTCCATCTCACGGAAGGAAATGCCCTTCACAGCAGTCCTGTGGTGTGGGAGGAGATCGTCTGCAGTCTTGAAAGTTACAACACCTCCGCCAGACTGTGCCAGACTGTGGAATATATATGGATATATATATATATATATATATATATGTATATATGTGGAATATACATAGTGAAGCACAGAGGAATACTTCCTATTACAGCAATACCGTGTCTTTGCTGGCAATATGCAATAATCTTTTATGTATCATAGATTTGCTGTCATATAGTTTCTGCCATTATTGACAATATGTGAGTTCAGACTTTAGGTTATTACTTTACAGCATGTACCAATTTTTAAAATGTATAGATAAATGGCATTAATTGCTAAGTTTCAAATCTTAAAAAAAAAAAGTTTATTTAAAATTATATAATCAAAAATAATTTTAGCCCCCAGTGGGTTTATGTAGAGCTGAAAAGCTAAAATAAACTATGCCAGTATACAGTGAATAAGAATAGGTACCAAAATAACTTTGCCCTCAGGAACCCTCAGGACCGTTTGTGTTTACAACCAGGTGTAACCTATGTGTGCTCACATACCGGACCCCTGATTCGGAAAGGAACCCTCACCTGCGTCACACGAGGGGCAGCCTCCCTACAAAGATTACCTCGTTGAGCTGAAGAACCATGTCCATAGCTGAAGGAACCAATCACCTTCTGTAGCCAACTCCTCCTTGCCTGGCTCCGCTACACTGGCACCAGGTGAAGGTCTTCAGGCCATCACCGCGTCTACGGCAGTCCATCCATGGAGGACTTGATGAAGGACCAGTCATCAGTCCACACAGCATCCCTCTACGGCTTTGCTCGGTGCGATGCTGAACGCACCAGCAGCCAGTGCCAGCTGTCGGTTTGTTGTGGGTCAAACCATTTGGGTTGGCCTGTTTTGTGAGGTTCCCTTGTAACTGTTTCAGTCAAGCAGGGCGCTCACACTGGAAACTGAATGCTGACCAATCGTTGTGACGTTGGGGTTCGTCCCCAAGGAATTCGTCCTGGGCTGTCATCATCTCCAAATGCCGGACTCTGGGCACAGTCACTGTGCAATTATACAAGAGGTGAGTGAGGAAGACATTTACATTATTACATTTACAAACTCAGGGCCTCCAGGTGGGGCTGACACGTGTTTACATGTGCATTCTTCTGCTGGTGCGCATCAACGTTGTTGGGGGTGTTGAATAATTATTTATCTGCTTTAAAGGCTGTTTTACATAGCTTGCGGTTTAAACCTTTACCCTTCAAACAGCTGGTTATTCTCTGAAGCAAAGCAACAATCCAGTCACTCTGTTAGAAATGCTGGCAGTTAACCTGAGGCCACATCCAGCTTACAAGTACAATAGTTAACCATTGTGCCACTCATGTCCCTCCTGGCTGTACACACACAAAAGGGAATCGGATATCAGCCACACACTGGTCAATCACTCACAAGATCGATTTTCTTTCCGCCACATGACAGTTTCTCTCTCTGCTATCATGCTACATACATTCGTGTGCAATTTCTGTCCATTCTCATTCCTCTCATTGCTCACAAACCTTTCTAGGAAGTGTATCTGTCCACGGATTCATTATGGTCTTCTGACGCTTTAACAATAAAACACGATGGTCTTCGAAAGTACGGGTACAAACTCATTTTGCCTGATTGATGAGTTTTCGAGAGATTCTTGTCAAACACTGACATCTGTCGGTCGTTATTGGTACTTTAAATGGTGACGTTTGCAGAGAGCGTGGAACGAGGTGGAAGAGTCGAAGCCATTATGATTTTAACTAGTAGAAGTGTACTCTGAGCTGAATGGCTCTGACAGTCACATGGGAAGCATGGCCTTACAAAGTCTGTCTTATTTCTTTTTTTTTCTTCCTGTGGAACACATAAGTAAAGAAAAGAGGACCCGTTCCCCAAGGTTGTAGAAGCACATGAAAGCCGTTTAAAGCGTCAGAAACCAGCTTTTTGCTCCTAGGAAACTATTTTGTGCCTTCATTTCAAAACAGCCAAGTTGGGCTTCTAAAATTGTACTTCAGGGATTGCCGCCGTGCAAAACTGTCAATTTTAGCAGGCCCATCAGAAGTCACCCATGAATACATTTTTAAAATGTATTTTATCACAACACTCTTTTTTCATTCATGGCTGTATCACATTGCTGAAGTGCTGCGAGGTGTATTTCATTGTCTGATAATACTACACTGAGAGCACTAAAATAAAAATTAGATTAGTTGTAGTAATTTAATATATATTAGGTGTCCATATACAACAGTTTATGATGATGTGCTTTCTAGTTGTTACATTAAACCAGTGAGGCCATGGGATCACATAGACCAACACACATTTTCCCCCGGTGTACAGTAGATATACACTTAGATAATACACTTAGAACTGATCTTTTCTTATTTTATAGCTTTGATACAAAAACAGAATATCTTCTCTGTCTCACTGGCCATGAAGTTGTCAATGAATCTTTACTCGGTCAAGATATGCATTTGTCTCATCTCTCTCTCTCTCAAGGTTCTCTCTGTCTGTCTCTCTTTCTGGTCTCCGTCTCTCACAGTTCTCTGTCTCTCTCTCTCTGGTCCCACTCTCTCTCTCTGGTCTCTCTCACGGTTCACTCTCACGCTCTGGTCCCTCTGTCACTGTTCTCTCTCTCTCTCTCTCTCTCTCTCTCTCTTTCTCTGGTCTCTCTCACGGTTCTCTCTCTCTCTCTCTCTCTCTCTCTCTCTCTCTGGTCCCTCTCTCTCTCTCACGGTTCTCTCTCACTCTCTGGTCCCTCTGTCACGGTTCTCTCTCTCTCTCTGGTCTCTCTCACGGTTCTCTCTCTCTCTCTGGTCTCTCTAACGGTTCTCTCTCTCTCTCTCTCTCTGGTCTCTCTCACGGTTCTCTCTCTCTCTCTGGTCTCTCTCACGGTTCTCTCTCTTGTCATTGGCCCCCCCTCTTCCTCAAATGACAGCAGTTTATGGAGTCACCCCAGTGACAGCAGCAGCAGCAGCCTCCTGTCTGTAGTCTGGTAGAAACACCAAGCATCTGTGCTTTTATTAGCAGCAAGAGGATAAATTGACTCATTATTATTTTTCAGCAATCAACAGCCTAATTGGAAAGAAAACGGGCCTTGCCGAGGGGGGACGTGGTGAATACTGAAATAAACTTGAACATAAATAAACATGTGAATAAATGGGGGAAGAGGATGGGGCGCGGGGGGCAGGGGGGGCGGGGACATTGTGGTGTCTTTCCTGCATTTGTCCTCTGTAGGGGATGACTGAGGAAGATCTTAATATATTCATGATCCAACCTATTTTCTCTGGCAAGAACGCATGCAGAAAGCCTACACACAGAACTTAATAACCGTTTAATAATGTTTACTGAACATTATTATCATTATTATTATTGTCATTATTATTTTCACTAGGCTATAGTCTATATTGTATTTGCACGCAGAGGGTGAAACAAGAATCTTTTTTGTTTTTTTGCAATTCTCATTTAAGAAAATATTATAAAAGTCTGCAAATGTTATTACGCATAGATTTGTTCTGCAGTCGATATAGATGAACGCCTGTTCTGAAATCCCACCTCCGTAATGTATCGACATTGACTCACATGATACAGATCATTTACACCAGCTTTGCGTGGTGAGAGAGCTCGAATTTAAAGCTTTTTTGAAGTGCTTTAAACCTTGTGCTTCTTTGCTATGGCTTCAGAGTCTCTTAGTGAGACAATTCCTTCAGCATAGTCAGAGTCCCTCAGTGAGACAATTCCTTCAGCATAGTCAGGAGTCCCTTAGTGAGACAAGTCCTTCAGCATAGTCAGAGTCTCTTAGTGAGACAAGTCCTTCAGCATAGTCAGGAGTCCCTCAGTGAGACAAGTCCTTCAGCATAGTCAGAGTCTCTTAGTGAGACAAGTCCTTCAGCATAGTCAGAGTCCCTCAGTGAGACAAGTCCTTCAGCATAGTCAGGAGTCCCTCAGTGAGACAAGTCCTTCAGCATAGTCAGGAGTCCCTCAGTGAGACAAGTCCTTCAGCATAGTCAGCGTTATAAATGGATTTCCATCTCGATTTTCCATCGCAACCAGTAAGAGCAATGAGATTGTGTGACTTATGGTTTTTACCCCTTTACAATGATGTTTGACAGTGCTTCCATTTGGATATGGTTTTAGGATGCTGGTAAAGCAACCCATCAAAATTCATGTTGTTTGCAATTAAAAAAAATAACATTAAACTTCCATTATGCATACCCAGTTAGCTACGTTTTTGTCTTTTGACATTTAACAGAATGGCAGTTTTCATCTAATTTATTTTTTTACTGAACAACATAAAAACATGTTTGTGCTTAGTTTGAACAGTAATGTGTCACTGTTAATTAATCACTTTGTTTCATTGTGCCTGCCATACATAAACACAGGAACTATTCGAACCAAAACAGCCCCAATAGAGTCGGCCCCGCACTTAGAGGAGAGGGCACAGGGGGTCCACTTCTATTCTCACCGCGACGGCAGTCGGATCTCTTTGGGTAGGACAGTCATGCATTAGGTCATGCTATCGCAGAGGCCTTTAAAGCCATTTATTTAATATCCTGTGCCAGCCTTCTACAACCCCTAAATACTTTGGTAGGCTTTTATATTGGAAAAAGGTCAGAAGGACAGGATTTTAAAGTACGCCTGTTCTGAAACCCCACCTCCGTAATGTATCGACATTGACTCACGTGGTACAGATCATTTACACCAGCTTTGCGTGGTGAGAGAGCTCGAATTACAAGTATGCCCAACAGGCACAGGCTTTTTCAATAGGCCTACTATATGTTGTTTTTTTTTTTTCACCTCATGTAGTGTACAGAACTGCTGTGTAAACCATTTTGCCATGGGTCACCATGTGAGCAAACCATGTTGGGCCATTTACTGGGGTAAATACAATAGCTACGATTCTCTCCTCGGGTCAATAAAATCTTGCAGACAGACATTTCTATTTCACTGTACGTTATTGTGTTAAATTCATTGATATTCCTAAAGGTGGACTCCTTTCTCTGTCACGGGGACCAATTGTTCTTTACGAGCAGTTTATGTGTGCTAGTGGGAACCATCATTGGCGACATATGAGTGGTAAGTGACAACAGCCAGCAGGCTGGAACGTTCTGAAGTTTGACCAAGTGAGATTATGAGATAATTGTTTTAATTAACCTTTGCCCTGCATTTAGCGTTATTTTGCAATTGAAATGAAAATAAAAATAAATATAATGATTATCTATGGGTTGTGGAAATTGATGTATGGTTTACCTTGTACAGGTAGAACAACTGATGTATGGTTTACCTTGTACAGGTAGAGCAATGTTGTTGTTGGCAATTTCCAGTCCAAGGTTGTGCAGTGCTTGTATTGTCTCCAGAAACAGCCTCTTGCACATAACTGATGTGATTTGAGAATGTGCCTTCACCCTTGCATAATTTCTCTTTGGTCTTTGTTTTACCTTTGGCTTTAAAGCTGCAGGCAATGCCCTTTCACTGTTCCTGCATACTGAATCAAAACCGCTGTGTCAATGGGACTGTGAGAGGCCAGGGCCAGCCCTGAATGTCTGTTGTGTTTCTCGCTGCAACAATTCATGCTTCAGGGGGCCAGCGGATCAAAGAACTGATTGGAAAACTCTGCAGCACTGAGAATTTGGCTATGGGAAAAATAAAAAAGTATATTTTCTCCTTACCCCTTTGTTATTCTGGCTTGTGACGCTTATAAATTACTTCTATAGAAAACTATATTAATTTATAGGATTATTCTGATCCTGTCAAGGTGAAGATGGGTTTCATATCATGTTCGTTTTAGGAGCTAGGGCGTTCATTATGCGATAGGCTAATCAGTCAGGCAATTTACTCCAGCCTGTGCCTTTTACAGTCCACAGAGAGGTCAGCAGAGACACTGGGAGCCGGTCTGCCCTCTGTCAGCTCAATTTCGGCTACGCAAGATGATTTGTTGAATTGGAAGTAAATGTTAATGGCCCTAGGGTTTCTAGGTTGCCGTTGCGGACTCAATGGAGGTACTCTCTTGATTACCTTCACCCCATTCCGCCAAGAGCATTCTTGTTGTTGTGGTGAAAAGCCGAAGAGCGGTTGATGGATTTAAACAGAATGCTCTGTTTTTCCCAGATGCTATGGGAAATTGCCAGCAATTTCCTGCAAGTCTGCTGCGTGTGTGCCAGCCCACTTCTGACAGTCAGGTTTGTTGGCTAAACACTGCCCTCTTGTGGATTCAACTCTTATGTAATATTGTCGTCTCTCTTAGGATTTATCTAGATAATCGGATTTTAAGAAAGCGTCAATGTAGATAATATAGCGCTTCAAAATTGATTTATGTCTGAAATGTTAAAATCGTTATTTTTGCATAATTTTCAGATTAAATATTTCCAAACAGTCCGTTAATAACAAGCAATACTCATCATAAGCTATATCAAGGTAGACATGTAAAGAATCGGAGTTGGAATTTAATTTCAGTGGTTTTTACTTTTTTATATCGTAATGATAAATTGATAAATTGTATAATTAATTTATAATTATCTTAATATTGTATTGTATTGTAATTCATATTTTTTTTAAAGTACAGACCTGCCAACCTGCATGCACTTGGCGTACCTCGTATCAACGTAAAAATATGCGGGTAAGATATTATGGTACGGAATTGTATATTTATAGGTACGAAAAATCCACCACCTCGTTTCGCCAGCCAGTCCGTGTTTTAGTTACTGACACGAGCGAGATAGCATGCAACCGCTGTTCTCTTTTAGATTTCTGTGTTTATCATCAATCAGTAAGTATCAGAGAATAATGAGGCTTCAGTGATAAACATCAGGCCACTTCACCTCGTTCAGACAATTATTTTATTATACAAAAATAACATGTGTAAAAAAAAAAAAAGATAAATTATCATCTGAGCAGCTCTTTATCTGAATTACCGCTATCAATACAAGTGTCCATCACCTCATTAGACAGAACTTCTTGCCCGGTCTATTTACTCGTCGACTTTCCGTAAAGCATTTCCAGGAGAAGTTCCTCCATGTTGACGGTTCCGATGATGGGTTTCAGGAAGAGTTCGGCGACGACGTTTGCGTTTATGGACCGCAGCAAGGAGAGTGAGATGAATAGTTTTGCGAACCTCGCGGAGTCCTCTCGGTGAATCATTTTCACGTGTTCATTAAGTGCTTGGTGCGCTTCGCGCTGCAGTGCGTGAATATATTGCAGGGACAGTAATCCCACCAGATCTGCCGAAGGAAAATACATTATTGCAGTGGGGATAACGATGAAAACTGTCTTTCACAATGTCTTAGAATGTTTCCCCTCGTGTTCCGTAAATTGTTTGTTTGAAAGGGAAACTGTTAGATGCAGGTCCAACCAATTATGCAATAAATGCAGTTTTACATAAACTGTTCAAAACATTAATTTAAAATTAAACTGTTTGTCAAACCACAACTTTGAATTGCACTTTGATTATCTGTATTTAATACTTATTTCCTTTTCTTTTTTTGTTTATGAGTAGAAGAAATACGATACCTACATAAATAAGAAAATGCTTTTAAATACAATTTTATTCAATGCGATTAGCAGGTCCCAGCCATAGTAAGTTAGGGAGAAAAAAACCCGAAAATAATATGGATATAATAAGTTTTTTTAGTTTTTTTTTTATTTTTAACTCAATTACTGTGTGTATTCGGACTGTTGTCTTTAGAACAGGAGTGTTTAACCAACAGGTTTGAGAAGTCGAACCCACCTGGATTGAAAAGGACGGCTCCCTTTAAATACGCGTATTCCTTGGTGCTAACATCCAGTTCCCAGCACTTGTTTAGGAAGTTTTTAATCCTCCGGATGTCTGCCAAAGACACCATCTGGGGGTTGATCTCATCTGGTCGCGTCTCTTGTTTCTCCTGGCTACTGGTTAAAATCCTTTGCAACATGCTGGGTTCGGGAGTCTCCGTGGTCTCAAAGTCGATCCGGTCCTGCGCCATGCCCAACACAAGCAGCGGCGCCCAGCAGTTCCGCACCAGCAGTAACTGGTCGTCGGCCGGCAGCTCCCGGAAACAAGGCACATTCTTCACAAACTTCAGCGTCTTCACCAGCACCGTCGACGCGGCGTTGCATGTTACCTGCGGAGAACGGAGAGACACTTTTTTCTTAGATCCGCACGAGCACGCCTGCTGCGGGACACCGACAGCTGGGCGGCTGTGCTCGTGCCTCTCCGCCTGGCTGTCGTTTTGCAAAATGCTGTAGAGGATGCTGTTTTGCCTCCTTTCCGCGAGGCTAAGGCAGCTGTCAAAGCAAGCCATTCCGCTTTACATTAGTGTTGATGGTACTTTGAAGGAGCAGTAAGTCTTCGTCCTGTAATTGTTCTGGACAGCGACGGGTTTATATTTCCGTCCTCCCATTTGAAAACTTATGAAGACTTTTTAGTATTCGCTGACACCTCCCACATTTCTTACTCAAGTACGCACCTAGGGGGAGCCAGTCTCAAATAAATGAATAAACACCGCTACATGCCGTCCTCACCGGTGAGCATTTGTCAATGGGGATATTAAATCCAATCATTTTACGTTTACATCAAAAGTATTTTACAAACCATTAGAACAATTTGTAAAGTAATAAATACCAATTAGTTGCGCAAAACATTGTTCTGTCACTTTCGTTTGTAGAACATAAGATCAAAAAGATGTTAAAAGTTTATGCACACAAGTTTAAACACGCACACATTTAAGAAACGTAACAAAATTGATTATTTACGAAGACTTGAGTGGAGAGGACGATAATGAACTCTCAGCGAGGGTCCGTAAGTGGACCCGAATAGATCAGGCTACACCTGATCCGGTTCATGTGGCTTGCTGTCATGGTGACATGCTTTTACATATAGCAGGCAGTTTGTGCTTTGTCTATAATATAACAGTCATCATTCCACACATTGGGGCTTTACTACTGTAAATAGAATTTTTCTCATTAGATCTATTCTCCAGCAACACCACCCATAGCTCTGCGCTCTTCTGACACATATAATAGCTAGAAGTCATTGCAGCATTCACTTGAGTTACAATATATGCCTGGGCCGACCCCCCAACCCCTGCAATGTACCGAGGCAGTCGAGAGAATTCCTGAAAAATCACATTCAGATGTCACTTCCAGTTCAAAGTCTCGATCTTATAATAGGCTCCACTTCTTTCATTTTGCACTTCACCAGCAACCAAGATGAAGTTACATTGCATGAAGTAACCAAGATGAAGTTACATTGCATGAAGCAACCAACATGAAGTTACATTGGATGAAGCAACCAACATGAAGTTACATTGCAGGAAACAACCAAGATGAAGTTACATTGCAGGAAACAACCAACATGAAGTTACATTGCAGGAAACAACCAACATGAAGTTACATTGCAGGA
>JAOVYW010000161.1:0-17972 GCA_025775045.1 Hiodon tergisus | reverse complement strand
TTTTTGTGCTGATGTTAATGCCAGAGGAGGTTTGGAACTCTGCAGTTATTGAGTCAGCAGAGTGTTGCCGACTTTTACGCACTACGCGCCTCAGCACTCGGCGACCCTGCTCTGTAACTTAAGTTGTCTGCCACTTCGTGGGTGAGTTGCTGTGGTTCCTAAACGCTTCTTCTTTGCAATAATACCGCTAACAGTTGATCGTGGAATATCTAGGAGGGAAGAAACTGACTTGTTGCAACACTGCCACCTATTACAGTACTACGCTTGAATTCAGTGAGCTCTTTAGAACGACCCATTCTTTCACAAATGTTTGTAAAGGCAGACTGCATGGCTAGGGTGCTTGAATTTATACACCTATGGCAATGGGACTGCATGAAACACCTGAATTCAATGACTAAGAGGTGTGGCCCAATACTTTTGTCCATATAGTGTATGATTCAATATTGCAGTGTAACTTCCTTGTCACAGACCACAAAAGATGGGGATATCCGATGTAGGAGATTTCACTGGACTGGTTAATTTTACTGTAATATAATAATAGTAATATATATATTTTAAAGCTTCAGTGTTACATTAAAGTCAATCTCAATGGGCTTTGTTTCTTACACGACTACAATTAGTAAATGCACCTCTGTTAACAGGACAACATTGACAAAACATGACAAAACCGAAGTTCTCCTCATTGCCACCAAATCCACAAAACATAATAGTTTTTCTGTTACCATTGATAACTCCTCGGTTTCCCCTTCCCCCAGGTTAAGAGTCTGGGTGTCATCCTCGATAGCACACTATCATTTCAAGCTCACATTAATAATGTCATTCAGTCTGCATACTTCCATTTACGTAACATGAATCACCTTCATCCATCTCTCACACCCAATATACAGCCATTCTCGTTCACACTCTTACATCCCGCAGTCCATACATAAACTTCAACTGGTTCAGAACTCATCACCAGAACCCCTTCTATTAATCATATCACTCCTGTCCTTCAGCAGCTTCATTGGCTTCCAGTTAATTATCGCATTGATTTCTAGATTCTGCTGCTCACCTTCAAGGCCATTCACAACCTCGCTCCTCTGTACCTCACTGACCTTCTTCACATCAACACACCCACCCATACTCTCAGGTCTTCTTCTTCTATTCACCTCACTGCACCATCCGCCCGTTTGACCACCAGGGGATTTAGAGCCTTCAGTCACTCTGCCCCCCGCATTTGGAACTCCTTTCCACCTGATATTCGTAACATTGATCTTTTTAAACTGGCATATTCAATTTGATCACTGTTCATCTGTTCCCGCCACTCTCTTGTTTTACTTGATTATTTACCCTTACTGATTTTATACGTTGTAACTTGTTAATTTTGTTTACTGATTTATTGTTACACTGTTTTTTAATTGTTACACTGTTATTTAATTCTGTCTTTTAAGGTGACCTTGTGTGTTTTGAAAGGCGCCTATGAATAAAATGTATTATTATTATTATTATTATTATTATTATAAGTTTGGATAAGTTTATATTTTGACAAAGTAAAGTAACTGTGATTATGTCATGATCAACCTGTTAATTTTGAAATATTGAGTGACTGTTGATTGGTTTGTCCTCAGTGTGGTGGCACCCACCTCCTTTGTATATGGGAATTCCATCAACCCTGCTCGCTTTTTACAGCTGGAGGACATGGAGTGCAACTTTCAGCCTCTCAACTTTACCTTCCAGGTACAGCCATTCTATCTAATATCTGTCTAAAATTATGTCTAATGTCCATTGCTACTGAGAATCACTCGCATACGGTGACACCGCTCCCTCTTCTTTCTTTGTTATCACATCAGTCTTCCCTGGTCTGGTACTATCATCTGGTTCCAGGTCAGACCTTCATTGGAAATATTCCCATAGTTTTGCTGCTTGTGCTCCTCAAATTCACTGTTTTGCCCCTTTTTTTCACTACAGGTTTAACTTGAAACAGAAAATTGTTTCCAGCTGCAATACCCCTTCTTTTTTTTTAAATTCAGCACGAACAGAGTGGCCTATAATGTTATCAATGCAGACGCTGGCTTAAAGTGGTCCCTATGTGACACCTGGCCTCTCTGTCTCACCTCTTGGTATTGCGATTGCGATGTTTGTAGTCAGTATAAAGGTGAGCTTTGTTTTCACTTTGTGGGAATATATTAGAATAACAGATGGAAGTGGCTTATTTAAAAAACAGGGATGGCTGATTTAGCCGTTTTCTTTGACGTCAACAATGAAAAAGGGCTTTATCTACAGTCTTGGATATTCAAATATATCAGCAAATAACTAAATCGGATTCTATGAACCAGAATATAAAGAGTCGCAATGCAATTTCCATACATTCCAGTTTTGGTTCTCTAGCTGCTGAGAGGAGATTAGTAAACATTTGTATTTTTGTAAGCTGTAGATCTGTAGAAATATTTGTGTTTTCCAAGCTGTAGAAATATTTACGTTACAATGACTGTATATATGTAAATAATCTATGTATCAAGGATTTCCCATACAAAAAGATACGTACAGGTTTATGTACGATTTCTTATGACTGGTTATAAGATCAAATTGCATTTGTTTGTGTGTGTGTGTGTGTGAGTGTGAGACATACATTCAGTCTCATTGGTTTATGTGCGTAAGATGTGCTCAGTTGAATTGGTTCATGTGTGTGACATTCCTTGAGTCTCATTAGTTTGTGAATGTATGTGAGATACCTTCAGTCTCATTGTTTCATGTGTGTAAGAAGCCTTCAGTTGAATTGGTTCATGTGTCATGCATTCATGCACACACATTCATTAGTTTATGAATGTGTGTGACATTAGTTGAGCAGTTGTTAACTCTCCACAAGACACACCTTTCTCTGGCCTCTCTCTCCTTCCTCTAGGTAATCAATAATGGCCCCAGCAGACTCCCAGGGTCCATTGTGGACATCAGGATCCCCAACCGCCTGGCTGGCAACGGGGCTGACATGTTCCATGTGGTGTACAGTCAGGTTGGTCTTCATCACTTCCCTTACATTCCTTTAGCTTCACTGCTAACCCCTTTTGGTGCCTGCTGATGTGACTGGATGGAATCTGTGTGGGTAGCATGGGGATAGTGATGAAGGTATTAGACTCATCCCCAGTGGATTGTAGGTTGAGATCCTCTAAAAGGCACTGCTCTTTTTTAAGCATGGTACTTACTTCAGTAAAACTCTATAGTAGTATTTGCTGTGCTACTCTTCATGGGAACTAAGGGGCCTAGGCCAACCCCAGAAAAACAACCACACAGCATTATCCCTCCTCCACCAAACTTTACAGTTGGCACAATGCAGTCAGGCAGGAAACGTTCTCCTGGCATTCGCCAAAACCAGACTCGTCCATCAGACTGCCAGATAGAGAAGCGTGATTCATCACTCCACAGAACACGTTTCCACTGCTCCAGAGTCTAGAGGCGGCGTGCTAAACACCACTCTATCCGTCGCTTGCCGTTGAGCTTGGTGATGTAAGGCATGTATACAGCTGCTCGACCATGGAAACCCATGCCATGAAGCTCCTGCACGCACAGTTTTAGTTCTGATGTTAATGCCAGCAGAGGTTTGGAACGGTGCAGTTATTGAGTCAGCAGAGCGTTGGCGACTTTACGCACTATGCGCCTCAGCACTAGGCGACTCCGCTCTGTAGCTTTACATGGTCTGCCACTTTGTGGCTGAGTTGCTGTGGTTCCTAAATGCTTCCACTTTGCAATAATACCACTTACAGTTGATCATGGAATATCTCTAGGAGTATAGAAATTTCCTTGTTGCAACGGTGGCATCCTATTACAGTACCATGCTCAAATTCAGTGGCCCCTTGAGAACGACCCATTCTTTCACAAATGTTTGTAAAGGCAGACTGCATGCTTGATCTTATACACCTGTGGCAAGGGGACTAATGAAACACCTGAATTCAGTGATTAAGAGGTGTGGCCCAATGCTTTTGTCCATATAGTGTATATCCGATGTTTGGCTAGCCAACTGAAGATCCTTGACTGGGTTTCACTCATAAATTTAGCTGCGTGTTATCTGCATAGCAATTTAAAATTTACACACTAAGTTCAATCCTGTGTGAGGATTGTTGATAATGCGGAAGTAGAAATATATTTTACAATTAATGCATTTCTCTTACACATTTCTGTAAAGCATTACACAATTTTTAATGGAACATTAAAGTTTAGAAGTTTTTTTCCCATTGTTTGTAGTATGAGTTTCTATCCAACTTGACACTCCTTTGATATTATCTGACTCCACCCACCTTCTCTGACACTCCAGTGAAATAAATGAATGGTCTCCACCCTTCCTCAGACTGTGTGATGTGACTTTTACCCTTGCTCAGGTGGCTGATGACCGAGGAAACTGCACACCTCACAGAAACCCCATGCCATGCACCATCCCCCAGGAGCGAGAGAGCATCTTCCACACCATCTTCTCCTTTTTCACTAAGTCTGGCCGGAGGGTTTTGGTGAGCTGGTCAAAGCTCCTTTGTGTGGTGACACAAAAACTGACACTATAGCAGATATAATTTTTACTAGCATCCTTCTATTTAGTTATTGTGTTAATTATCATTACAAGCCATGTTAGCAGAATTAACTGTAGCTCTTTCTGACAGAAAAACTACAAACTGAGTTCTAAAATATGCTTTAAAACTACTGAGGGGCCAGGGAGTATTTTATTTTCCTCACAGTCTATTTCATCTAGGCATTCTACTGTCTCATTTTTATCTTTACTTATGGCCTTAAGAGCTGTGTGCCAGTGATTGTGTGTCTCTGCCAGACTCAGGAGGGAGCAGGAGTTCACCCAGCATCTGTGGATTTTAGGAAATAGGAAACAGATGTTTGGTGCCACTATGAGGGCTGACATCAGGGAAATGTCCAGCCTCTCCTGTAATCCTGCCTTTTTAGATGCTTTAAAGAGACTATTGTCTGTGCAGGTGCCAAGATGATTCAGGGGCTTCAGTTTGTGGTAGCACCTTTATTCAAAGTCCACTTACTTGCTATTAACAAGCAATTAATAAATGTATATATGTATTCATTTTTCAGTAACTTATCCAAATCAGGGTCATCATATATATTAAATCATTTATAGATTTGTTATGACTTAACAGTACATATACTTTCATTTATATAACACTTTTCATTTTCAAAAGAGCATACAAACATAAAACTGCAGAAAAGTAACAACGGGAGCCATTTGGTTGAAACACCAACCTAAAACCCCCCTGAAAAGCCCAGAGTGACTACGACAAAGTATTAGGTCCAAGCCTGGGTTATTCTGTGCTTTACTGCCAAAGAAATAAAAAAAACATAAATGGTGATAAAGGGACAAAAATAGGATGGAGGGTTTAGGGTTTGTACTGATATGCTACAGGCTAGGCTGTGCAATCTAGCGCATCCTTACTACATAAAATGTAGTGCTGGCACTGGGAAAAGTCTACTTGCTTCCCCAACACCCTGGCTGCAGTGCTACCTTTGGGAGTGCAGTCTCCACCATAAAACGAGTAACCTAAGTGAAGTATGATCGTCGGTGCCAGGTGCACTTGTTCTCAGAAACAGCTGCCCTCCTGGGCTTTTCACACATGACAGTGTCTAGGCTTCACAGAGAATGGTTTAACAAACAAAAAAACATTCAGTCAGCAGCAGCCCTGTGGCTGAAAACAGCTAGTTGATGAGAGAGGTCTAAGAAGAATAGAGAGAATTGTGCAAGTAAACCGCAAACTATCACAAACAAATAACGGCCAATTTTTTGCACAGTACAACAGTGGTGTGCAGAAAGGCAGGTTTAAATGCACAACTCTTCGGCCCTTGTCACGATTGGGCTATTGCAGCAGACAACCACTGCATTCCTCGAGTAGTGGCTCCGGTGGACATGCGATCACCAACATTTGAAAGTTGAGCAGTGGAAAAATACTGCCTGGTCTGACAAAGTTACTGTTCCATCATGCCTATGGCAGAGTCAGGATTTGGCTTAAGCAATATGAATCCATGGACCCGTCCTGCGTAATGTCAACAGTACAGGCTAGTGGTGGTGGTTTAGTGGTATGGGGAACGTTTTCCTGGCAAACATTAGGACCCTTGATACTAATTAAGCAACATTTGAATTTCAAGGGTGCATCCCTTCATGGCTGCAGTTTACCTCCAACAGAATAATGCGCTATCTAGGAACTTGTAGCAAGTTCAGTTTACTTGAGTGCCAGGCATAGTCCCCTGACCACAACCCAATAGAGCATCTTTTGGATGAGATGGAGCAGGCTGTTCACAGCATTAATGTATTGCTGTCCAATTTGCAGCAACTGTGTGGTGCCATTGCATCAGCATGGACTTCACTGTGAAACATTTCTGTAGAAACATTGCCCCAATGAATTCAGGCTGTTCTGGAGGAAAATGAGTAGTCCAACCCACAACTAGATTGGTGTACTTAATAAACTGGCCAATGAGTGTATACCAGAGTTAGCTAGTACTGGTCCTTAAGAACCATCATTTCTGGGAATATCAGCCAAATGAGAATGCCCCCTAACAAAAGAGCAAGCTAACTTAATTATGTTTAATGATAGGTTGAAAACATGTCATACACACGGAAGTCAAGTCACTTGTAACATAATAAGAATATTTTCACTGTTAACATAATGGACAAAAAGACAAACGAGACGACCAGGAAAATGAACGGCCACCTCCTTGCATGTAAACACATTCTAAATTGTAATCCCTTCAAGGAAAATGCTCATATTCTCCACATGGTGACACTGTATGCACAAGAGATTAGAATTAGAATTAGAAATTAAAATCTAATTAGATTTATTTAATAGTGTCAATTCTTTAATAGTGTCATTATATTTTTGTGCCAAATAGAGAGACATTTTTCCATTAACTGTGTTGTACTGTGTTTTGTACTTTCTACTAACACTAACTGTGAATCCATGTCCTACTCTCTACTAACATTGCAATCATGAAACCACGTCCTACTGTCTACTAACATTACAATCATGAACCCACGTCCTAATGTCTATTCACATTGTGATCACAAACTGATTTCCTACTGTTTGCTAAAATTGCGATCATCAGCACTTGTCCTACTGTCTGTTGTCATTGTGACTTTGAATCCAAGTGGTTTTGCACACTAACATTATTAACCTCAGCCCCAGTTTTACATTTTGCTAACACATTGGCCCATTGGTCTTTCTGCAGGACTGTGACAGACCAGGAAGAGCCTGCCTGATGATCACCTGTTTCATGGGCTCACTAGCCAAAGAGGAAGCCATCAGTATTGATATGCAGATCCTGCTGAACACGGAGTTACTGAAGAGAGTAAGTTGTCCCTGAATGTCCTCTTTTCTGTACAAAAAATGTGTGGTGTGCGTTGCATTTGTGGCTTCCTTTCATGTTATGAATAACACAATACTGACTGAAAAACTCCCTCTTAGCCTCCTTTATACAGTTGAAAATGGAATTAATTGCCTTAAGTCTTAAAGTACATAATGATGCTAAGAATTTAGTAAATTAATTGTATTATTACACACTGTAATCTCTACCAGGAAAAGTGGTTAGGAGAATGAATGAATGAATTATATTAATACACAAAAAAGTGTATAAACTGATAAATAAATAACCATAAAGCAGACATATATTTCTGTTATGCATGTGTGTATGTTTCCTTGTTTTATGAATAGCCCAAAGCAAGTTTACTACCAACATCTTAAAAAAATATATATATTCACAGTTCGAGTCAAGTTGTAAAGGAAAATAATCAAGGAGAATTTGTAGTTTTTTATTGAAGGAGAATTTGTAGTTATTTGTAGGAGTTTATTAAAACAAGCTGTTTTTAGTCTTTAGAGGGATAGTTTAATGTGAACTCTTGAAAACACAAATTTGTTGAATGTGAACCCAAGTTGTACCATTTCGAAATAAATATTGAGTAGAAACATAAGTAGAAATGATATAGACAAAACTGGATAAACCTTGCATGCTGATGTATTATCTCTAAACAATTAAAGGATGTGTGTTACAATTTTACTGTACTTTTTAGAAGGTTGACAGGTTCTTGGGGGCCATTTGCTTCAAGTGATTTGCTATTTACATCTTAAGTGTGCTCCTGATCTAATGGGGAGGGGAGACAGTTGCCTAAAGACCCCCCAGGGTTTATGTGTGTATTTAATTAAGTCCTCCCCCCCTCCCCTTCCACCCATAGGACAGCTCGTCAGTAATCCAGTTTGTGGCCCGTGGCAGTGTCCAAGCGGACAGCAGGGCGGTGGAAGTTCTAAACGGTCAATCCAAAGACACGGTGGTGAGTGACACTCAACACGGTGGGGAGATTGAAATTTCTATCACCGAAGTGAGCATCCACTATCACATTAATCCTTGAGCTCACGGTTTGTATGGGTTACTGTGTAATCACAGGAATTCATAGAATTCATGGGATGGCGGCAAATTCCCCAGTCTTTCTTTTTCTAGGTGTTTATAGGTGTTTACCCACTTTTAATACAATACATAGATTTTGGATTCATAGAGATTCATAGAGAAGGTATTTTTACTACAAGTCAGAAATCCTCATTTGTCCATTCATGTGTAATAACCAACGTACCAAGGAATGCAGCCAAGTCCCTGCTGTGGTCTCGGTAAACATCCCTTGCAGCCAGGGGGATTTTACAAAAGTGTAGTACACTCCAGAGTTACCATGACACCCCTCTGGCAGATTCCCCATTGAATTGAATTAACAGATCTCCCCCACCCCCCCATGTCGCAATTCATTTGGAAACAATTTTCATCAAAGTTTATATGTGGAATGTGAGGGTGCCATTCCTGGATTGGAACTTTTTTGTTGATTGCGCTCCTTGTGAGCTTCAAACTTTATCTATGTCTCTCTCTCTCTCAGACAGTAGGTACTCTGAGATTGCTTTGTCGAAGATTTCCAGTGGTCTGTTTAGCATTTCTACATTGTTATGTTATAACCAGTTTTTTCAACCAGTCATTCGTTGCAAGTTTCAGTTTTAAATGGGGTTTTTCTACTCTGGTGTGTTTTTTTTAGGAAGTTGATCCCACAAGGGCTAACAGGAAGGTCCAGACATGAAGTAAGACCACCATGATAATGATAACATGGTGTGAGGCAATCTGTAGCATGATAACGAAAGCTCTGGAGAGCAGGCTGTTTCACTATATTGCGCAACAACCTTGTTAATGTAGACGGCTATGCGGGGGCGTCGTTAGCACCATGCTTTCAGGGCTTATGCCCAGGATCTTTTTTGAAGAATCCTGAATTTTTTGATGGCAAGTATTGCACAACACTGGGCTATAAACTTTTACATTTTCTCTATCAAGAGTGTGGGGCTGTGGAAACAGTGCCAAAGAGAAATTTCAGGAACCCATTGGTAGCATAAATTGGCAGCCAAAAAATTTGAAATGAAAAAAATGGAACATTCCTTTTGATCCAGGCTTTGTTTCCTTTTAATACCAATGTGAACCATCAATAATGTCCCTTTAAGAACGCTTTAGTATTAGAAAAATGCGGCATAGTGTGTACATTCATATATTATCCTTGTCACCTTCTGAATTATCGAAAAAATACTATAAAAACTGCGATTTCATTCATCCTTCCAGGGTCTAACAGTTGCTTGTATATTCTTTGTCTTAAACCTTCAGTTATACTTAGTTTAACCGATTGCCCCCCCAGGAAACATGAGTTCAGTACCTGTGGCTGCTTCACAGACTCAGACTCCGGCTGTAGCTAATCTCTCTTTGTGCAGGGCTCTGCCTCAGATCCTATGTACAGCCTGCATTTGATAAAAGCTTTGGCTGTGGGTGTGCAGTATAGCTTAGTAGTGCTTTTGGATGCTACAAGCCCAGACCGTGCATTTGATCTCTGCGTTTGTTGACGTTTTGCATTGACACTTGATGTCTAGTCCCTCAACGCATCCTTGACACCGTTGACGCTTCATGTACGTCAAGTTTTTTCCACACATTTCACAAATGGTCAGTGCAACTCGTTACCTAGAACTTATTGACAAAGTCGACTCAGCGGCATCAATAAAAATTGTCAGATAGATGTCAATTGTCAGTCCAGATGCCTTTGCTATTGCTATAGATTCAAGAGGAGGGCTGGTACTACAGGCACTTTAGGCCCCAGTCACTGGAGTCGACAGTCATGGCTGCAACTCACCATCCCACTCGTCTCATCACCAGCTTGATGAGACCTTCGATACTGAAGGTGGAATGTTTCACATGGAGCTCATTTTATGGCATGTTTCTGCTCAGCAGAAGGCCACAGAGGAAGGACACTGCTCGCCAGTGGAGGCTAAATGGCATGCTACAGGCCATGACAAAGCCTCCCCTTGAGCCCATGTGCTCAGCAGAGGTGAAACTGTTATCCTTCACACACAAAAAAACTGCCTTTTTGACTTCCGCCAAGCGTGTTTATGGGTTTCCAGAGCTTGCTTGCTCTTTACACATGGCAGGTTAAAGGTTACCTTGTGGCCTGACCCAAAATGGATTCATCATTCCACGTAAACCAGTCTGTGGAACTTGAGGACTTCTGTCCTCCACCTTTTCAGTTGAACAGAGAGCATCTACTCCACACACTGTGTCCGGTGAGAGCACTGGCGTATTACGTGGAGAGAATGGATAGCTTTTTTTAACAGATCTCCGTCGCAGTTACAGGCCTTTTCCTGTCCCGGTGTCCCACTCAGACTGTAAAGATGGCGTATTAGTAATCACATTAGGTTCTTAGTTCATATTTGAAAGGAAAAGTTGGGTTATTATCATAACTATAGTTCCCTGACATGGTTATATTAACACAGTCTTCACAGTCTCTGCAGTGCCCCAGTGGCACAGAAGAAAAAAATAGAAAAAACTGTCACAGGGACTGTATATTATAATATTTTTTTATAATATTGCTATCACATTGATTTTGGCATATCTGCTCAGAATTCTGGAGTTAATAAATGGAAATCACCCATTAGCTGAGTCTGCTTGCTTGGCAAATAAAGGCTGTAAATGTTCTGAGTGCAAACTAAGAACATAAGCCCTTTTCAGGTGGAAGTAGCAGTTGAGGGCCCACGCTATGCTGAGAGGGCTTTTAAATATAAATGTGGGACTTATAATCGTGTTAATGGATCTCGGCTCACCACTACGAATCCTGTCAATATGAAATATGATTGGCCTTTAGTTTCCTGAAGTCCAAAGCCACCAGTTTCCAAACCACCAGAAATATCTGAAAAATAGATACCCTGCATATTCAAGTAATGATGAGGACTTATTTGCTGATCAATAATATAAAAAACAGCAAGATATTAACGGCTGTCTATCAATACTGGGCCCCAAATTGACCCTTTAAAATTTGTGTATTGTGAGGTATTTAAGATTCTGTTGGCTGTGGGAAAGCTGTCTTCTAAAGGTTCAGGGGGTCTGGAGCCCAAATGGGTATTTCTGTCATTCCTTCCTGCCATTTGGTGCCAGGAGGGGCCCCAGTGTGGGAAAGTGTGCTTGAGGTATGGGGTAATATTTAACCTGTTGTGTTGGTGCACTGTTGCTGGTTCATGCTCCGTTAGCAGGCCTGGTTTGGGACAGGGGTCTAATCCCACCGGCTGTTTTAATGCACCGTGTCAAAGTTCACTGAGGTTAAATTCTTCCAATTTTACAGGTCAGCAGACTTGTTCCACATTATGAACAGAGGAGCTTTCCTAGCACCAATTCTCCTCCATGTGTGATTAATATTGAAAGCCATTGAACTTGTCAGGCATTGGTCACAGTTCATCTGTCACATTCCATACATTTAGTGCCCAGGACCTTTTTTTATAATGACTGTACTTTGAACTTTTTACAACTGAACAACAGCACAATTATAGAAAAAAAACGTATTATTGTGAGGCCATTGAAAGGGTTCAGGCTGACGTACTTTGAAATACACACAGACCCTGCAAATGCTCAGGATATGAAGTCATACTGTCACAGCTTTAAGTGACCATTTATGGACCTGTGTAGCCAGATTATTTCAGCCGAAGCAGTCTAGAGAATTCTTGATATGTAATAGATTGTTGTGTGAGCTATGCAAGGCCCTCTTTCTTATGTCTGATGGGTGGTCTTTGGAGTACAGCTTCCATATTGCGTATTTTTTAAATCTATTCTGTGAGCATCCTAGGTAGCGTTTAAGACTCAGTCTTTATTTTTTTGTGCGTTTAAAAAATGATTCAAAGTTATTTTAAACCAAACTTTCCCTGTTCTAGGTGTTGTTTGAAACATGCCATCCTGTGTTGAATGTGTTTGAAATCATCATCCTATGTTGTAGAAAATTTTACGTCCTGTGTAGTGGGTGGGGTTTGAAACCTGTTGTCCTGTGTTGTAGGTGGTGTTTGAAGCACTCCACAATCAGGAGCCTAGGGGATATGTGGTGGGCTGGATCATCGCTATCAGTCTTCTGGTTGGAATCCTCATATTCTTGCTGCTGGCAGTGTTGCTGTGGAAGGTAATTGAGCCAATCTCTGGATGCCCCTGTTCAGAACTACCCCCGCTCTGTTCTCTCTTCTATGCCACTCAGGCTCACTGGAAAATGTGATAATGAACCTCCTAGGTATTGATTGGATGGGCATGGAAGCTGTTGTAAGCAACTGTTGTGAGCCACTAAGTGTTGCGATGTTGGTAACATATATAGTTATCCCTTCAAATACATTTTGACAATAAAAACATATTGTCATTAAATAACCATTATGAAACAAATTCAATTTATAAAGTCATTCTTTATATTATAATACATAATATATTTGGATATGTATTGATGTACAATCTACATATTCTGGGTCTAATTATAAATTGTCTGCCAAACTGTGCCCAGAGAAGGGAGCAATCATTGAGAGGTTGAAGAACATCTTATATACATATAAATACTCAGATAATGTTATAATAAGTGGGGGTATCAACATTTAAAAAAAAAAAAAACCTTTTGGGGTGTAGATTGGGATTTAAAGCATAGCTTCCCACCATAGCTATTTATGGTGGGGAAAAAACTGCGTATGGTAACACTCTGCTGTGCCCACATATCTGTGTTGAGCTGGAGCACTATAAAAATAAAATACTGGGGGTGATGAGACATAATGCCAAAAGAAGTAGTAGAACTGTTTTTATAATACCCCAAGGGAAATATTTGGTTTAACACTACAGGAGAAATATTTTCATATGCATATGTTCATTTATAATAATTTGCTTTATGTTCAACTACATGTTGGCATGATCAAACTTATGAATTAAGATTTAGCTTGATCTTGTAAAAGGCATGAAAGTAGTTTGTATGCCGGTTGTGTATATGTGTGATTACCTAGTCCCTGAAAAGCTAAGGACAGATGCCTCTTCCGTGTGGGATATTGTGTCTGTATCTGTGAGTGTATGTGCGTGTGATTGTGTGATTGTATGTGCATGTCTGTGGGTATATGAGTGTGTGAATAACTTTTTATGCGCGTGTCTCTATGGTTATATGTGTATGTGAATATGTTTATGTGCTTGTCTCTGGGTGTATGTGTATGTGAATATGTTTATGTGCATATCTCTATTGTTGTGTGTGTGAATATGTTTATGTCTCTGTGGGTGTATATGTGTGTGAATATGTTTATGTGCGTGTCTGTGTGTGTATGTGTATGTGAATATGTTTATGTGTGTGTCTGTGGGTGTATGTGTGTGAATATGTTTATGTGCGTGTCTCTGTGGGTGTATGTGTGTGAATATGTTAATGTGTGTATCTCTGTGGGTGTTTATGTGTGTGAATATGTTTATGTGCTTGTCTCTGGGTGTATGTGTATGTGAATATGTTTATGTGCATATCTCTATGGTTGTGTGTGTGTGAATATGTTTATGTGTCTGTGGGTGTATATGTGTGTGAATATGTTTATGTGTGTGTCTGTGGGTGTATGTGTGTGAATAAGTTTATGTGCGTGTCTGTGTGTGTATGTGTATGTGAATATGTTTATGTGTGTGTCTGTGGGTGTATGTGTGTGAATATGTTTATGTGCGTGTCTCTGTGGGTGTATGTGTGTGAATATGTTAATGTGTGTATCTCTGTGGGTGTTTATGTGTGTGAATATGTTTATGTGCTTGTCTCTGGGTGTATGTGTATGTGAATATGTTTATGTGCATATCTCTATGGTTGTGTGTGTGTGAATATGTTTATGTGAGTGTCTGTGGGTGTGTGAATATTTTTATGTGCGTACCTTTATGGTTGTATGTGTGTGAATATGTTTATGTGCGTGTCTCTGTGGGTGTATGCATGTCTGAATATGTATATGTGCGTTTCTGTGTGTGTGTGTGTGAATATGTTAATGTGCGTGTCTCTGCGGGTGTATGTGTATGAGCATTTGTGTGTGAATATGTTTATGTGCTTGTCTCTGTGAGTGTGTCTGAATATGATTTGTGCATGTCTGTGGGTGGGTATGTGTGAAGAATGTTTTTATTTTTTTAAGTCTCACTCTGCAGTTTCATTACAATTTCATTACATTAATAACAGTCACAATATGGATAGTCAAATTTTTAAAATGATCATCTGCCTTTAGAAGAAAAGGATTGGTTCCTCCTACAGTCATAAAAAAATAAACACGAGCTGCTGGCCTTTGAGAGCCACATCCTGCCGGCTTTGTGGAATGTTTTCTTAAGGTCTGTGTTGATTAAGTAGAGCTTACTATTGAGGTGAATGGGAAGACTTTCACTCCTCATGTGGGTTTTTCCAAGTACACAGAGTGCTCCCCAGCAAGAGAGCTGCCACTGGTGTCTCTGGAAATAGTCCTCTTGAAATTTGCTTTTTATGTTTATTCTCACATCACAAAAAAATACAATCTGCAGGCATCGGTCAAAAAATACTATAACACACCTACAGAAATTACAGCCTTTGTAGGGATGCATTTACAATACAGTGGCAAGTAGCACTAGAACAGAAAATTGGAGTGTCATGAGTTTGTCTCAGAACCACTGAGGAGCATTCAACTCTTTACCTATGAACCTGTAAAGCATTTTGTATGTACGTATGTTTATCTTTATATTATATTTATATTTACCCCTTTAAAATATCACATACATACTTCAGACTTCAGCTGTCAGTGCATACTGATAATATTTGCCATCACTACTCTTGATAAAAATTAAGAGACTTCGAATGGGACAAAACTTATTTTTCCAGTCACGTGTTTGATCTCAGGGAATGCCGCAGCTAAACTCTGGAATGTTGATCCTTGGACCACAAAATACCATCCCCTTCTCTAGACTCCCTCCCCAGTCCTTGGATTTTGCCAAAATAAATCAATTTAACAGGAGAATCTGAGAGGAAAACTGGGAAGGGGCAAGACTAGCATATGGCCAGTGATGCGCATTTCAAGAAACATTGATGGATGCAGGGTTCTCTACCAGCAGGCTGTGGTCAGGCACAGCATACTAACAGTAAGCCATTGGATAAAGATGCATCTTGTTGAAGGGCACAAACTCTTCATTATTTGGCTCCCTGTTCTTACTGCATTTTGTCAGTGAGTACCGTCAGTACCATTCCCTCACCATTACCTCCTCTTCCTCTCACACAGATGGGCTTTTTCCGTCGGAGGTACAAAGAGATTATTGAGGCAGAGAAGAACAGGAAGGACAGCGACGAGAGCTGGGACTGGGTCCAAAAGAGCCAATGAAAAACTGCCGCGTCACCACCCGCCACCTTGTGTAGGTGTATCAGCCTACGTATCAGCCAATGGACACCAGCCTGCCTTCCAGCAAATGAGTGCCAGGCCGTTGAATCTTCCATATGTGGAAGAAAGTCATCTTCTCCAAATTTTTTGGAGACTCAACAGTATTTTGTGGGGGGTGGGGGTATCCAGGAAGCTGAGAGCTGGGACCTTTTCCTGAGATAATCACATAACCTGCAAGGATTAACCGCTCATTCTGATGGAGCGGGAACTGGGACCTCTCAAAGTTGAGTGAATTCCATGGAAGGGTGCAGATATCACATCAATATTAGTGGACAAGAGTTTTTAATCCCTCAGGGCCTTGAATGTGTTTAATTATCAAGATTTATTTTTTATACATATATGCCATTTTTGTATTGAAAGCAATGTTCCAAAAAGGGTATGACAGATATATCTAATGATTTCTTTAAAGCACTGATGACTGATAAAAAGCCAAAGAGTGATGCTATGCTTTAAAAAGCCAACAAATCTACACAGTGTGTTCAGTATTGTCAAACTGCTAAATGACTTATATCCTGTTCCATATCCCCAGGTTTCTTTCTTGTGGGCCATCCTATTTTTATGATTCTGCTTATGTAAGATTTTGCTACGTCATTTTTGGACACCCTAACGTAGTGCAGTATTATAGGTAACGTGTCTCCACCCCACAGTGAGCAATGTAGGTATAACATATCTCAATTCGGAGGAACCTCAACATTAGCAGGTTAGAGATAGTGTTTCCATTTTGAGACTCCACTGCATGAGCAGTGTAGAAATAATGTCTCTATTGTGTGCCACAACATGTGCAATGTTAATTGTTTCCATTGGAGGAAGCTTCATTGTAGTGCAGAATAGAGGTAGCATTTCTCCACTTATTACCTCACAGGCACCAATTGACTCCACCCATACACAATCCCCTTCCTTAAGGTGTCCGTGAGTGCTTTCAGAATAAAACCTAAAAGGAGAAGCAAATTCAAAAGGAAGAAATACAAGCTTGGTGGACCTGAAATAATACTCTCGTTCATTGTAGTACACAGTGTCCCATAACAGGAATAAAAATGAATGTGGCATCAGGACTGTAGCTTTGAGCACTTTGCCTATTCCTAAAATAGGAGAAGCTAAAGGAGGTCTAGTAATCATACATGGGACCTTTACTCATTACCTTATACCCTATGTGTTTCTGTGTTTTTTTATCCAAAAATAATGGGTGGCAGTCTGTTTTATTTTTGGTTACAGTAAGTGGAATTGTACCATCAACTGCAATCCCCACTTTATAAGCACTGATGATCCAGAAATGTCTTGGATATTGCCTCAAGATTACCTGCCCTAGAACACAGTTCGCGTTCGCACTATGTCTATTTGTCCTGCAGTAAGTGGCTGGGATCAGGTCTAGAGTAAACAGAAGGAACACGTCGAACATCTCATTACTTGCCACAGCCATATCTTCATTTGTTTAGTGATGTTTGATATACAGTGATGCAGTTCTAATAGCAATGGACATGCATTCCTCATTGTTGCTTCATTAAAGCAACATCAACTGGGCTGGATGTGAAACTAAAGTCATACTGGGTGGGACAGAGTGGGACCACTTCCCCAACAAAAGGACTGCCTCTTGACAATTCCAAGAGAAGCCAAATTGGGTATCCAGCTCTGCTATCCCACGCCATTTCTCGAGCCTTTGAAAATTTCCTAGGTCAAGTTCAAGGGTTAAATGGATGGAGCGGAATGCTACTAAACATTACAAAATTAATTTCCTTAATATTCTTGCGTAATCAACATGTTTATTTGGCTTCCAAAACAAATCTGAGAAGACTAGTGTAAAAATAAATCCTGTGTTTTTCCCCCAAGGTCGGACATCGACCTGGGATGAACAATATCTTTTGGATTTCCTTTTAAGTTAACATTTCAGGGCAAAGTATTAAGGAATGCATGACAGGAGATATTTTGGGGGCATTGTTCCTTCAGCATTATATAGAAAAATGTTTTTAACTCTCCTAAGATTGATTTTGTCTGGAATGTTACCTGGTTTTATTGAAATCTTTCTAACTCAGTATGACTGTATGGCTTTGGGTATTGAATGGCGAGTTGTGAGCCTTTGCTGTTCATTTAAAAAAAAGTGATAGTTCAACTTTTTAATAGCACTGGGAGAGAGAGGGCAATATGTCATTTGTTACTAGTAAGTTGGAAAAGCTGTACTTTATCTCAGTCTGAGCATCCACATGTAAACTATCACTTCTGAGTTATAGGAAAAGATCAATTTAAGTAAACATGTTGTAGCACTATTGGGCTTTCATG
>JAOVYW010000159.1:0-17978 GCA_025775045.1 Hiodon tergisus | reverse complement strand
ATGTGTATACTTTCTTTGCTAGACTCTAGTGATGGAGTTGACTGGGAGATACTGATTTATATATGTATCTGCTTTGCAATTAGCCCAACAGTTCCAACTTTATATCACCTGATCACAAAATATGCTTTTGAAACGGAGCTCGTTATGAATGAGTTTTCTATAGACAGTGACGTCACTCCATAGAGCCAAAGGAGTCATTACGATTAGTTTCTTCAGCAAAGGACTTTGTTCTTTGTGTTTCTTGTGTTGTGCCTCATTGAGCGGCTGTGAAGGGCAATGGCTCAAATGCTCCTTGGTCTTCATTGTGAAATGTTTGCTTGATTTTCACTATCTAACCAAAGAACCTCACAGAGTTGTTTTTACTCTGGAATTATGGGATGCACTGCTATTTTCTACAGATGGAGGCCATTCAACTCAGTTGTGTGACTCATTAAGGTAATAGATGCTGAATACATTTGCAAGGCATTGTAGATAGCTGGCACCACCTATACTTTACTAATGATAAAGTAGAGTATTGAAGGTATATAATAGACCACTTACCCGATTCTAGTGATGCTACAGTCTCAGTAAAAGCAATCCAAACTTGCCCATTTACTGTTTAACTGTAATAACTGTCATTGTTAAGGTAACACTTTTTGTAGTAAAGTATCTAATAACTGTAAAATTGCATTGATAAATTTACAAACGATTCATTCATTTTAAAATATAGGCGGTGGTTTAGCAAAGTGCAGTGCTTATATTAAGGTCTAATCAGTATTCAGTCATTTAATTATAGTCTTGGCATGATTCAGAGAGTCAAGTAGTAAGCATTTTAAATCCAGCTACGATAAAAACGGCTGGTATGGGAATAACAAGGAAGGACTCACGTGATTTTATTTATTTTTTACAGTCAAGCCAATACAAATGTGAATGGTGGCCTGAATATCTACAGTTTTCTAAGATTTTCACCACTCTTGAAGTTGCCTTATCGTTCTATGGAGCATTGTTCAAGGGCAGAACGGATGCTGATTCTGAATTGGTCATTTGGTGCAAAAATCTTACCGTGCATTATGAAGTTTCAGACCATTTATAAAAACACAATATAAATTTTATTTATTGAGTTGTGTCAATTTGTGCAAAGACATCCTCGCTTTACACCAGAGTTTAATCATTCAAATGAAGGCTACGTGTGTTAAAAACTAGGCTAAAATTAATTGCCACAATTAACCCCAGGAAAACTTAATGTACAACTGTAGTATATCGAAAATAACCATAACTAGAAAATAATATTGAATCAATCCAAGATCCACTAAACTACAACCATTTTAAAAAGAAAACAAGGTCACTTGCATTCAATCAAATAAAAAAACTGAAAAAACATGTAGAAACTTATTTTGCCTAATAGTATAAAATTATTTATAGGGAACAGACAACTTTGAATTATGCGTTGAAATGAAATTTTGAGATTAACTGCAGTGAACCAGAGAAAGCGCAGCGATCAAATAAAATATCAGAAAGCTGCACACAAATATTTATTCAGATGCTCTACCCAGGAAAATTCTGCAAACACTAAACTATTTAAAATTAGAATGTGGGCATATCTGTGCACAAGGTGATCAGGTAAGCTGACACAGTTCAACTGCAGGTCATCATTTGCAAATCATGACAAAATAAATGGTGTCACGGAGCAATCCACTGAGGGATTTGGCAACTCTCCCGGCGGGCACTGGATGTGAGGCTGCTGACTTGGAATTGTCTCCTACAACGTGTTGAGAAAGCACCTGCAGTGTCTGTGTGTGCAAGAGTCCTGCCAGCTTACCTCTTCTGGTGACTTCCTCAACACTGGTCTGGTTTGGCATCTGTAGTATTCTGTGTTTTGTACAGGTGTACAAAAAGCATTTGGAAAAATATGAATAACTCCTTCTAGTGGGTTCTGTATGGCAAACCAACTGAAAAGGATTTAACCGCTTACGTTAAAATAACTTGGTTGCCAGTGAGATACAGGCCTTAAAGCCTTTTAAAAACTTGACTTAGGCAAATTTAACATCTTTACATGTGGTTGAGAGGACAAGAGTTTCTGTTCCCCGTGATCCCTTGATGGTTACATTGGATCGATTACTATGCTAAAATGCAGCAGATGACAAAGTGTTTCACTAATTTGAGAGAAGCTGAAAATTTGGGGTGGAGTACTCCAGGAACAAGGCTGTTGACCCCTAGTCTTATCCGACATAGCCAGCGATCTTTATCATCTGGTAGAACCCAGTTCATAGCTTAAAATGATATACTCGTTACCACTGAAATGTGCGTAAATGGAGTTCTGCTCAGAGTGTCAGGCAACATTTCACACCACATAAATAACGGATTGCTTATTATGAAATCCGTTTTACCCTTAAGTTCACTTACGGGATCGCACGTTGGACAGGGATAAAACAAATAGCTCTAATGTGTTGGTTTTGTTCTTCGAAGGGGTCCAAGCTTTCTGCTCATTTGAAAGCCTCACAGTCTCCGTTAACTGAGGTATGCGAATGCAAGTGGAATTTAATTGATTCCCTGGTGAGAATTTGAATATTGACCACAAACATTTGCAGGGAAACGGTTATCATGTCTGAGCTGTCCGCTTTGTATACTGAATGAGAATGAGGGCGGGATTAAAAAAGAAAGGAACATATGCATTGATTACACCCAACGGGAGTTCTTCACATTTTGGAGCTAATAGCATATTTGTAACTCAACGACACATCTTTAGAATGCGGCTCATTTCAATTGACAATTTTGTTTCAGAAAGCAGTTTGTTCCAAGAAAATTACTCCAAATTAATGCCTTGGGAATAATCCAGAACCCTT
Organism: Hiodon tergisus; assembly: GCA_025775045.1. Lineage (NCBI taxonomy): Eukaryota > Metazoa > Chordata > Actinopteri > Hiodontiformes > Hiodontidae > Hiodon > Hiodon tergisus. The sequence goes on along the minus strand of JAOVYW010000159.1, from coordinate 15,156 downwards.
ACTTCATCAGCTCAAAATCTGAGCGGTATCCTATTGAGTGCAATGCATTTATCAATAGGTGGAGAGGGGGGAAGACAAAGCAAAGAGATGCATAGGGCTTCCTTATTAAATCCGTTTTTAAAGATACGACCCTTATTTTAATTTTAAAGGCAAAGTAAAAAAATGTTAATGAAATTTTATACTGGTTGTAAATGATTGTTACAATCGGCAACCCAGAGACTAAGGTGATTTCATTTTGATACCATCCCCAATATAGCCACAGGGGCACATGTTCCAAACCACCAACAGTGACAGTAAATCCCCCTCTCCCCCAAAACACCAAATTTAATAAAGAAAATGAAAAACAGACTCCCACCAGAAGATGCTCAGGAAGGGCGTATACTACCCACAGATGTATAAAGAACGCCAGACAACAAACCCTAAAAAGGAAATTACAAAATGATACTACAAATTAAGTGTGGTTTATTACTGAGAAACGCACACCATTTACTAACAGCAACTCTTGCAGTACATTCAGCAGATGTTAAATGCTGTTGGCTTGTGCATATCCTGCACATGCGCATTGCAATCGTGCATGTTGAAATATATCATGAACCGTATATAGTGTAACAAGTCATTTGTGTAGCTGTAAAGCCAAAACTAAAGACAACCTTTCCACTTTCATCATCATCCAAATTTATTATTACTATTAATGTTAATGTGTTCAGTACGAAGACATTTTTTTATTTTAAAGTGCCAATTAGTTGGAGGATCTTTTGAAGGTCCTGGCAGAAGCATAGAATTCCATTCCAGAAGTGACAGCAGCAAAGGTCTTTGCAGGTTGTAAAAATGCAAATCCTCCAATACTACTTCACAGCAGCAAAGCTACGTACACCAATTCTGCACCGTTCTTCCACAGCAACGAAGATCCGATGAAGACCACACCAAGGTGTTGGCACCCCTGTAACCCCAAACACTGTGGAGTTACTCGTCTAAATGAGCCACAGGACAACACGCGCCCTTCAGAATGTAGTGGGCTAATCCTAAAAAACAACCAGTGCCAACAGATAATGAAATGATGCAGGGCAGTGTGCGGATTATAGTTAACAGGTATAGGCATGCCTCACTCTAATTTTGCCCAGGTAAACCTTTTCCTTCTGCATTTTGAGTGGCCATTGGCTATTTGACATAAAAATACATGTAGTCAATAATTTACATACGCATGTTGCACTATTGGATATCCTATCTTTCAGTGTTACAGTGATTCAACAACATGCTATGACAAATGGATATTACTCACAATTTCACCAAACAAATACAATAGCACAGTACATTATGGTATATAAGCAGCCACACTCCTTATTACTGAGATGTGCAATATCTTACTATTTTTTCTGACGAAAGACATTGAGATTGTGGACATTGTGCTGAAAAGTGATTATCAGACTAATTTCACAAACCCTGTAGTGGGGGGTGGGGGCACTGTACACTGTTACTTACATTCATTAACATTTAAGAAAAAAGTTTCACGACTGGCCTAGTCCAACAAGTGAAAAGTTATTCAATCAAACGCAGCAACTAGAACTTATTTCAACACCAGCACAGTACAGCGCAAGACGGTGAAATGGACCAAACTCAGTCAACGTTGACACCTCGTAGGAACGATCATGACCTCGGTCGCTGAGAAAGGAAGCTAGCCTGGAACAAGGGAAGACAATCCCCATTCACAGCACCAGCTAGTAATTAACAAGCTTCTACACAGCAAGATTATGAACCTGAGAGAAACCCACTCGTTATATGCCTAGGTGAACATAAATACATTTAATTATACACTTTCCATTTGAGTGGATTTCTACTTAACACCACTAGTCATCCAAGCCTAATAAGGGTGGAGTTGTCACATTTAGGAAGGAAACAAATGAATGTGCAAGTTAGGTAATGTAGTACTGAGCTACACTTTTAGAACAATTACGACCAGGTTGATCTCTCCTGCCACCTAGTGGGAATGCGTTGTGCTGCCAGAACAGAAAATTCTGTTTTCAAACTATAACCCCTTTAGAAAGAGCATCATACATAAAGTCAAAGCCATGTGTATAGTTTGTTTTATTCCTCCATAGAATTCGTAGTATGAATCATGAACTCAAGAGCATTCACTTTCCCACCCCACCAAAAAATAAAATAAAGTAAAAAAAAAAAAAAAAGATTCACCACATCAACAGTTCAAACACGGTCATTAACATACATATTAATGACTATATCTAGGGGTTCCTACCACCATAAACACCAAAGCAAAAACATATGACAGCATGTACTGGAATATAGGGACAGATGAAGAAAATGTTAAGTTGTAATCACAATCAATACAAGAGGAATCTTACAGCTAATGTCAATAGGATAAACTGTGCACATACATCATTTTAAATCGGAAATCTTCGCAAAGCTCAATTTGTTTGGCGTTTGGTAAAAAAATTGTTTCACAAACCAAAGGCTTTCACCTTAAATTCTTACCGCAGTTTTATTTTTTTTTGAAAGGCAGAAACTATGGATGTAAAATGTAAAACACTCAAGCACTCGTGATTTCTTACAATAAGGGTTGGTAGAGAAGCAGTGCGTAATAGCATACCGTGTTAAAGCATCAGGTCTTCGCATGAAAGACAAAACGCAGAGCAAAATAAAAAAGGCCCGGCGGGTTTTGAGGAATCGTCTGAGCTGAAGTTCTCGATTCCTTGCCACGTTTAAATGCACCGGAATATCTGACAGCACGGGAGTGATGAAGAAATCACGCAGTGCAGTGTTTTATGGAACACAGCCTGAATTCTCTCACCAGCAAGAGGACAATTAGTCATAAGCCAATTCTGTTTTGAAGATGGATCTTTCAAGCTGTCAAATGAAATAAACAGGGCTGTTTTAATGTTGACTAGGTGAAAAGCATACCAAAAGAAGTCCTTTTTATCTTGTTTAAAACGCAGAGGCGATGTAATGGGGGACAGGAACTATTGCAGCTTTCCCTCAGAGGTTATTGCCCCCCACCCCCCAAGAGTTATTCTAGAGGACCAACTATTGGGAAATTATTGATTTTGGTCACTGTAGTAAACGTGTGAGCACACGCATATCAGACATACCGCTGTAGCAATCCGGCGACTTTCTGGAGATCCATCATTCAGAACTCTTCAAGACCGCTCGGTTGGAGAAAAAAAAAAACCAACTAAGATAACCAAGATGGGGATATGAAACAGTAAACTTGCTCATGCCTAAAAAAAAAAATGTAAAAAATGTATGACACCAACTAGGTCTTTAAGTCAATCCATGTACATTGAACAATCCACCGGTCCATTCCATATCTATACACATTAAATTAGTGTAATATACTTCACACGTAAACGTGCGATGTTGTGCGATGCACAACATTTAGACTAGTTGGACTTTCCACTTGTGTTTATAGCTGTACCCAGAACAAATGAATAACCTGTTCACACTGTATGGTAGTAGTAGTACTAGGTACTAGAGACAAGGTATGGTTCTTGTTTAAAACACATATGCACATTTTCTTCTAAGGTTCCATTTTAGATTAACTCATTTCAAGGATGTTGATTTGTCCCCTGTACACTTAAGAATAATCCGATTACAATACGCCAACACTTAACCACCCTTCAACACAAAAATAACTACTCCACATTTCTTACTCATGTACAGTACAAATAGCATCTTAAGACAGCTGACAATAGGTACCGGAATGCAAGGTTTTCATGTGTACTATTAAAAAAATAATAAAATAAAAACACATATGGGTGAAAACAATTCAATTGATTCTCGGCTTATGTCCAGGAACGGACATCTTTAATGATTTGAGTCAGTGTCCATTTTGAACCATGCCAACGTCACCATCAAAAATAGCTACTTTAAAGAATATCTGGTTTGATATGGTTTTGCCATCACAATATTTTTGCCTAAATTTTTAATTTTTTTTTTGCTTTTGTCCAGAATGACTAAGTTTATTCATAAGGAATTCTTCATTCTACGGTTCTCATCATCAGTTTGGAATGGGGGAGTGTTTCCGAACAATCTGCAGACTGACTACTTAACTAACAGTTGCCCATCTTTAAGACAACCTCGTGAAACAACGATACCTGTCCGATAACTGGTAAAGTTTGACAAACCAGACACTCTTCACCAAACAATGGGTCAAAAGGTCACAGGCGTCTGAAGAAAGCATTCAGATAAATTACTACATATGTACATAACACGTAAAACAGAAACAAAAAAACCACCTCCAGGATGGCAAGGGTCATCCTCTTTATGGCCTCTTCGCTTCTTCTAGTCGCCCATTTTTACTTTCGATGTCTGAAAGAGGGGGGGTAAAAAAAAAGCACCGTGACTACTTTCCAACGACAGAAAACCCAAATGTTCAACCCTACGCTAACTATATTTACTTAGGCCTGTGTCTGAAAAGAAGTGTATCTGAACCTGGTAAAAACCTCTGCTGTTATTCACGACGACTTGTTTTAAAGACGTCTCGACTCACCTCTGGCATCTAACGCCAATAATGCAAACATTCTGTGAAGGTTGCCCGATGATGGCACGTATAAACAGTGCGTTTCCTTCATCCCAATTTGCTTTCATTTAGCATGAGCCTTCAAAAAGGTACCAACTATGGAAGGCCTGGAATGATTTCACTTTGCATCTTCCGTTTATTTCAGAACAGTGAAAAATAATCTAAAGTCCAAACAAAACTGGCTTTGTTATTATTAAATAGATGTCTTGCTGTAGCTGGAAACTGCTCAGGAAAAAAACTAAATATAAATGATACAGCCATTTTCTAACGAAGGAGGGAAAATTCCAAGGTCAACAATAAACCAGACATGTCCATGAATAAAAAGAGAGCGAAAGTGACATTTGCCGTGAGATTCAACGCTCGGCTTACCTGCAGGATGGCGACAATGACCCCGAACAACCCGATGGCGCTACCAAAGATCTCCACGATGAGGATCTTGACGAAGAGGCTGGCATTCTGAGCGTCGGCCAAGGCTGCCCCGCTGCCAACGATGCCCACACAGATGCCACAGAAGAGGTTGGAAAAGCCCACCGTGAGACCGGCGCCGAACATCGAGTAACCTGGGAACAAAAGGCATCAGGTTAGCAACGACTTACTGGACGCTGCTCTGGGGAGCTACGGTCGAAAGTGCAGACGTTCCTCTCATCGGCTGAAAAGGCCCTCTTCTAACCGGAGGTCCCATTATGACCCATGATAAACGACAAACGTAATGTTGAAATGTCCAACATTTCAACATTTCCGTAGTCATGTTTTAGAAAACTACCATTACAAACACATTAGTTTTTTAAAGGTCATGTGCCAAATTAACCTCTGAAGTAAATAATCATGGTATTTTACTCCCCCTTGTGTTTAAAACATGCATTACTGAATGAGGGGTCTGTAGATGGGGCCATTCAAGACCTGATTCACCACTTCCACACTTATCAGTTAGCTCCACGTTAGCATAAATAGCTAACCCTTTACAGCAGCGCCCACTTCCTACCTGAAATTCAAGGTTCCCTCCAACTAATCATTAGATTATTAATCCATACTTGGTTGACAGAGATCGCCATAATCGTAGCGGTTCCCCAAACTGTGGGATTGTACCCGATTCGAACAGAGCTCTATTTTCCTGAACTCTCCCTGGACAAGTATCCAATCAGAGAGCAAGGAGTACAAAATAGCAAAATAATCGTGAACAGCATTTTAGGAAGGCCTAGATGAGCTAATAAGACAGATGGAGAGACTTCACACAACCGGGAGAAATAAATGAGGTGTTTAAACGTGTTTGAATATTACTTTTCCACAGCGAAGGCAAGGAGAAAACTGCGACTGCTAAAATTTTAACGGCACAGCAGTGAAATTTGGTTTACCTTCAGGAGAGCGATTGTTGAATGGAATAACAGTTGTTTTGAAGGAAGATATGTCATGAGGGGGGATTCATTTTGGTTGAAGGTTATTGACCGGTAAAGCCTTTTTTGTAAATAGGGGAGGCCTATTGGATGTTGCCAAGGTGACTTTAGGGAGGCACAATACATCAAGCTTTGGGAACCCATCAGATTTTCATTTCAATTTAGGAATGTAACGTCAAACTTTAAAATGAAATAATTACGATACGAGGCATAAAAGCACAGAGAGGATATCTGCTGTCTGAGAGGAGTACTGAAAAACAAACAGGAAATCTCTAGTAGGAGACGTTTATAATTAAACCTAATGTCGGTTATGTTTAATCTAGCGTAACCAACTCCCCCCATTTTGTACCTGCTTGGTAGTTCCTGGCTCCAATGGTCTCCGGGGTGGTGCCAGTGAAGTTCTGTGAGAGAAATTATACATTACAGAGACAGCTGAGAGGGTGGGTCGATCCAGGGGGCTCTACCTTTTTGTGGTATTAGGAAGTGTAGGCCAGGGCTTTCACAACTTTTATTGTGAAAGGGGCTACTATATCATAGCATTTTGACTTTGGTAGCTTGGGAAAACTGTAGTGGCAGTTTCCAGAACTATTTTTTTAGGGTAGATGATGGACTATGGAATAAAACAGTAAAATTGGACAAACAAAGCTAAACTGTTTAAAGTGAAGCTGTGCTGGTTCACACACTGGGTTCATTTATCAAAAAATATTAAGATAAAAAAATACATATTTAAAAATGTGTGGTACAGGGTATTTAAGTGATTTTACAATGCTGATGTCAGTTTATAAAATTCCTGGGCAAAACCCTTTGAAATGCCCTGTAAAGCACTCTGAGATTGGTGACGTCAAGGCAGCAAAAGGCATCGCAAACAATACCAGATTATTTTCACCAATTGTACAATGTCAACAACTTAAAAATGGCCCGGATACTACATGTTCAGTTTGAGCCTAAATATGTACCAAACGAGGACAGAATTTTGGAGAGGAAGACGCCCCAGAGAGTACCGATATCTCCATAACAAATACAAGATATCGCCTGGGAATTTGTGGCAACTGCAGCTAACTGCAGCTAAATGCTAACAACTCGAGAATGATATTGCTATAAAGAGCCAGAGCTGCAGTTTCATTTTAGATAGTGACGTGTCTCAGACTTCAGAAAAGCAGTGCGTTTTTGGGCATCCATCCTCCGTTTCCTTCTGGAAAACCGGTGTTCCCTCAGTCACGTAGACTGACGATTGCGGTCCGTAATTCATCCCTATTTAGACAAACGGACTGGAAGCCCCCGTGTGCAACGTAAATCAGAAATTATTTTGTTATGTTGCAATGAACGTCAAGAATACAGCACATGAATGTAAATGCAAACCAACAGGCATCCCTATTGTTCCGATATCCGATACATACCTCCGCCATGTTACTAATGACAATCGCCATGATGATCCCATAGATAGCCACAGCTTCACAGAAAATAATGCTGGAAGGAAAGAAAGATACTTATCGTTTGTCACAAACAAATGGTTATTTTCCTGTAACTATTTAGAAAATGGTAATAAAGTCTAAAGGCTGTGACTTGGGAAATTCAAGTGACGTTTGTTAGAACTGAACATTTTAAAATTCATTGCATCCTTAGTCAAACTTTAATTCAAATAACTCAAGAAACCGGACACCCATTGCCAATTAAATTGATTACTATAGGCAGTTCTCACATACACAGACACAAATAAACCTCTCCTTAAGCAATATGTACCTGACCAAATTCTTGGTTTTAATCCTTGGTGCTTTTACTCCACCTCCAATGATGCTGGAACCTGTGATGTAAATGCCCCTATAGAAAAAAAAAAAAAAGATACGCGTCAAATTCAAGTGAAACTTCATGGCTCACAAGGTGCAGTATCCACTTTGCACATCTCTGGGGACAGGCATACACCAGACCATTAGTTGAAAAACACCTATTCTATTTGGAGACTTGTGGAAATGGTGTGTTACAATCACAAGATCCATGCCTACTGGAGGGGGGGCTTAACTCATAATCACATGGCAGAACTTAAGATTGCGAAATATTTAGTCATTTCTTTAAGTTTCCCTTAAAGATGTTCCGGCCTCACTGCAGTAATAATTGTGGCTGGAAAAGCTTGACCAATCTCCACTGGTGGCTGGAAGGAGGCATGTAGAAGACAGACAATTCAATACATCAACTACGATTCCTACATTTCAGCAGCCTTTAACGGCCATCAGTTGCCATCCCGTTGTTTAGGGAGGACACGGGGATGCACTTACCATGCAGCTCCGACGACGGAGAGAGAGATGGCCAGGCCAATCCCCAAGTTGGCCCACATGAATGGGGAAGTCTCTGTCAGGAACCTGAAACACAGCACAGCACACCAGCGGTTCTTAAGCCTGACGATGTATTGTTGCAAAATAGCATTTTCAATGTTTTCGCTGTACTTGACATCCACAAGTTAAGTACTGGGGTTAATAAAAGAGCCATCTATCCAAACACACGGTTTAATTTGAGGTTAGTCTCATCTTCGAAAAGCATTTCTAACATTGCATCTTTTAGGGTACTCACCATGCCACATCAAACCGGAATCCAAGGTCAAATATTGTATAACAAATTCCTGAAAGAAAGGGACAACTGTAAAGTGTTTGCCAAGCAACATGCTTTCTCCAGCTATAAAATATCCTTACCACTGCTGTACTGTCATGTGCATGGTTCAAAGGTTATACAGTATTTTAAGACTAATTTCAAGGAAGATTCTCAGCTGATTCTCAGCTGATTCTTAAGTTAGTATTCTGACAAAGCTATTAACCTGAGAAGATTGATGGTGTAAAATACATAGGGTCATTTAAGTTAAGGTAAAAAAAAAAATAGGATAATTTAATCCTTGTTTAGGGGCCCCCCTGTGTATGCTGTTTTTTGTCTCAGCCTACTTCGTAATTAGGTCTGACCATGCTGTCAATTAACTGACCTCAGCATTATTTGCTTTCAGTTTTTAGTGATAGAAATTTGTTATAGGTGTGGAAAAAGTAAAATTAATCTGCTGTGTATTTTGGGTAATTTTTATATAAGGTAGTTCATTTTAAATCCTGAGAAGAAAAATCAGTATAATGAACAAATAAACTTACATTACAAACATTATCAATGTTAGGATCAGGATTAATATGTAATTAAAAAAAAAAAACACTTGTCGTTCCACAACATTTTGTTCCAAACAGGTAAATTTCGGTGACCATATTCAACTATCAGCTCAATCCATCCTGAATGAGAAAAGTTTGTCTGGTCCATAAAACCCCGGCATACATACTTGGCCTCCAGGACCATGGTTTGGAAACAATTCATTAGTTCATAGTAAGAAAAATAACCATCCATCAAAGAAGAAGAGAATAGTAACAGGCAGTCATAGCAAAAAATTTATTCAAATTCACCAACTCTGTTGTAACTGTTTAGCTTCACCCAACCAACTATGTATAATAAGAGGTAACTTCTGCTCTGCCATCATGGCTTTCTCGTTATTTAAAAGCCTTTAAGTCTTTATAATATACTTCTGGATATTTTCGGCTTATTCGTGAGCCATGACGTGCTACTTTGTTTCAAAATGCTTATTCCTTGACCTTGGAACCTGCCCTTCTGGGTGCTAGAAATCTTTAATAGTAGACATAGTTACATTTAAACATAACAGAGCATTATAGGTTAAGCTAAACAGAGCATTTTAGGCTAGGAGTTTATTCAATTTAGTTTTTGCAAGGAATAGCTACATTGCATTAAGACCAATTAAGATAATGAATTTGTTACTTGTAAAAGCTCAATACATTATTGAATGCTAAAAAGATACAGCAAACAATTTCTACATTTACAAGCCTATCAAGTTAATCACCAGATGTACCCTTACATTACACATGTCCACTAATTTATTTATTGGCATTCAGAAATTTTAAAAATTAACATTTGCTTTGGCATCTATTCAGGCAACTTCATTATAAAAGTATTTCCCTATTTTTGTTACACCCGAACTACAGCTATGTAACAATCAACACGCATCAAAGTCTTGGCTGCGGATTACTCAATTCGGAAAAAATTACAACCAGTTCCCATACACCTGACGTTTACTCTGCATCCGAAAAATGTTAAGATGCCCCGTTTTAGATTCCGTCTCCCCATGTTTAGTGATCAAAAACCGTACATGCTTTTTAAGCTGCCATACACACGTTTATTTTTGAAAGTGGATGTCAGAATTTCAGAAGGGGGAAGCATTCGTTAGCACAAGAGCGAAAAAGTATTATGGAAGCGGTGTGTGCGGTAAGTCCTGGGTAGCTGTGTTTCACTTCCATTTTCTCAGATTGCTTCACACCGGCAATCCATACATTAATTTCACAGTCGAGATCTGCCCAGCATATTTTATATATGATAAAATTATAGTTAAATGCCGGCTAGAATGCCCAATTTCAGCCTTCTAGTTTTTATGTGAATTTCCAAACAAAATGCATAAAGGAGGGAATGATAATTATAAAATGCTCGTCGTCGAACCAAAGCAGTTCTCCACAGTGTTAACAGCGCTTAAACATAACCTATCAGTATCGACATTCCCAAAATCAAACGGTAGCTAATATGTATATTTAGGTAGAGTTTATTGATTATCCGCAAAAGCAAACCGTTCGTCTGAGAGGCTTGTTAAGCTAGCTACCTCGTTAGCTAGCTATCTTACGAGGCCAACAAACTAGCCCTCAAACATGCTATTTGAATAACATGTATATCTATATTAAACATAACTGAAATACAATTTAAAAATCATTTGTGTATATGGTTAAATAAATAAAAAACATAGTTTGCTTACCGACGATGAGAATCGTACTCCAGAAGGCCACAGTGACCCCGGTATAGAGAATGGCGTGTCCGTTCATGGTGCCCCCAACTCTTTCGCAGGATAAAGACCTATTTGCCAATTACCGTTGAATACTACCTTCTTCTGCAATATACCTAAATACCTAGCTAGATGCAATACGATTTTAAGAAATATCCCTGTCTCCCGAGTAAATTGAACGAGGAACAGTCTATATCCATCAATAATAGACAAGAGAAGGGCCAGCAGCTGGTCATGTGACAAAAGCTCAGCTCTGACTTGTAACACGTGATTGTGCATCGAAACGACATGACGTAGAACAAGGCAGCTAACGTCTGTATAATAGGACGCTGTTTGAAGCGTTCACGGTTTAGTGATTTCAGAACACTATTCTGGAACAAAATGCAAAACGCAGTTTTTATGGACGGATCGATGGTTTAAAGCACACGTTTAATTTTGTGGGTGGAATTAAATCATGATGTGTAATTTCTTCTTCTGGGACACGACACAATTTATCTGGAAATATGTGTGATGAGCTGCTGGCTAGATAACTATAAATAATAGTTCAGACGGAATCGACAAGATTTTTAGAGAAACACCATTTAATTAGAAATTCTCATCGAAGGGAACTGCAATATCTCGTGTGCCGCATGTACACGGAGTAGATACAGAAATAGGCTATATAATCAGTCAACCCAGTAGCAATCTGTCACTCTTATGGCGTTTGCCACAATATGGCTCGGTAATGAATCGAATATATACCAGCTTTAGACTATACTAATACATTAAGTTAGGCTACCTAGATTATTAACCTAATAACATTAGAAAACTCAGAAAAAACATGAAATCATTTGCAACAAATGGCGCCCCACAGTGTTTAATTTCGGACTCATTCAAGATCATCCTCTTTCTATATTCGCCAAATACGGCATAAGTTAAATGTCAGCTGACAGCAAAGCCATCTGCCCAATATGCAGTCACCTGGCCTTCCCAGAGACAGACACACTGGAGCAAAAGGTAAATGTAGAGAGGGAAGGGGGATTGTTTTTGTATTGTATTGTATATTTTGTAATAATGTTAAGTGCTGAATTGCTTTGCAAAATTCAAGTGCATTTTGTCATTCCAATAAAGCGTTTTAAAATCAATAAATTTTTACAGGGCTGTTCGGGGACAGGTGTTGTAGCAAACGTTTCCCCGAGTCAAACCGTCCGTTCTTTGCGTTTATTTGCAGGTCGGTGCGAAATTCCAGAATCCAATGCAAATATTTGCATTCTCTAAACACTACAACAAAAATGAAACACAAGAAATTTTGGTTAAACTGTTTGTTTCTGTTCTGCGTGACACCAATCTGTATCAGAAAACAAGTACAAATCATACTGAAGATAGAGTCATCATTTTCATCTCTATAATTGTTTGTGTTTTAACTCTTAACATTATTTTTTTTGAGTATTGGCACCGATGGTGGCTGTTCAACTTTATTGGCAGCCCAGAACGGCATGTTTATACAGCATAGTAAGTGTATGCAGTCCCTTTTACCAGGGGATAGGTAGGCTGACTGTTTAAGACTGAAGTTTTAACTGCACCACTATAACCACCAAATGTCAGTATCTTATAACAAAATTGAAGTGGAGGTGGCACTTATTTGTTGGAAGAAATAATAAACTACATAATTAACTCATTCAATCATATGACCCCAGTGATGTCCTCCCTAAAATATGCTACACCATAGGTAGACTTGGAAACATTGAATAAATACAAGCAGTTCACTGGACTGATTCACATGTTGCTGACACTGTGTAAAATGGTTAACGTATAGGTTATACAATGAGTTATGCAGTGAAGGTGTACGATGCCTACAGCGTAGTGATGTACAGTGTGATTTACATATACATTCACATTTCACCTTATTTACTTTAGAATATTTCGGACTTGTTTGTGGACTGTGAGAATATGCAGTAGCATGTACTAATACAGTTTGTATTCATAGCAGATATTCACGTGCAGTGAATGGTCGGTTGCAATTTTGTACAATTTTGGGAATCCTTGTCACTATCCGACCCATCACCTCCGGCTATCATCGCCAGGATTATGCATTTTGCCCAGAAACTGCATGCATGTCTGTGTCTGTGCATGTATCCATGCATGTGTCACTGTTTGTTTGACCGCCACATGTTACATTGTTACAGTCTTATAGAGCAAATTGGTGTCTGTTTGTCAAGCGGTGCACTGGCTTTATCTCATTTTAATTTGAGGGGGGTATTGTTAACCTATGCAGGGACTATGCAAGTATTAAACAGTTAGCATTGTTCCAACTTTCCTTACGTCACGTGTGACTAGCACTCAATTGGAACATGCAGGAAAGTAAGTGTCCACAATTCACTATTCGTCAACCAGGCAATAATTCCCTTTGTCATTGCAGTCAGCACATAATTTTTTCCTTTTGTTGCAAAATCCATGTCTTTTAAAAGAAGTGTTCTGTCTTCCAATACTGCCATGTTGTTCCCATTTTCAGACAATTTAATGAGGAGAGGTCTTGCTGATGTTTGATAAAGGTACATTCTCCAGAAAATGTTCATAAACTTTAATAGATTTGGTGTTAAATGCTTGAGTCATTTTGTGAACATCGTGAAAACCCTTTTATAGCTGCGAGAGTTAGGACAAGGAAATCACAATCATAAATTTAAAAATCCACAATATGAAATGAAACCACCAGAGGACAGGAACAGACCCGTTTTGAGGATAAGCCGAGGAAGTCAATCCTGACTGGGGTTACAAATTGGCAGAAATGTATAAAACATAAATTTTGGCACAGCACGCACCAAACAATATTACTACTACAATGACTGCTTCTAATACTACTACTACTACTACTACTACATTCACACATACGCAATATTTTTGGTCCTCACCACTTGTTAACATCTCTAGCATCATCTGTCAATCTCATTAAATGCACACGTAAAGCAGGGCCCTGTCGGATATCCGCCAAATAACAGAAATCTATCCCCCGGGTGAAATGCCCTCCACCCGGGCCCAATAGGATAAAACCACAGGACCGCATGTCAGACACATGTCAGTTTAGCAATGAAAGTTTGTACATGCCTAGTTCCCCTTGCACTCGGGGGACTGAAGAGAAAATCCCTGAAGGGGATGAGAGCACTTTAATATGATGATCAAACCTCAGATGATTGTATCCCCTCATATTATTACTGACTGAAAAATACGACAAGTTAATTCAAGCGCTCATCTTCCCTGGCTTCCACTAACCCTTATCCAGCAGATGATGAACTCTCATCTCTTTCCAACATTTCTGCTCATTTTTACATTTTTACATTTTAGGCATTTACCAGACATTTAGGGGAGGAAGTGCATTATGGAACCATTGTCCGTTACAATAAGGAAGAATAAGCTTTTATGACAAGAAGGGAACGAGATGTGAACAGGCCCAATTAGCCATATCATAATAACCCAGAAGTTAGAGCATATTCGTTGTGTTAGCAGTTAGCAATGTATTAGCATGTAGTAGTTCATTATAAAGGCTCACATTAAAAAAATATTTTGAATGATCAAACTAAATCCATAAAATGAAACCCGACCACAGGAGTCACAGTGACTCCAAAAACGAATGCTGTCGGGGAACTGCTGGCGTAGTTTTTAACGATGTTGAACGTGACTGGTTGCAGCATTAAATCTGCGGAATAAGATACGTGGAGGGGCCCTGCTAATGTGCCCTTTATAAAATTACTGACCACAGAATTTCCATAAACTTTAACGGATTCGATGTTGAACGCTCTAGTTAATTTGTGCACATGCAGACAACCCTCATAACTAATAGAGTTAGGACAAAGAAATCACTATCGTGAATAATAATAAAAAATCCACAATATCAAATGAAACCAGCAGAGGACAGGAACAGACCAGTTTTGAGGACAAATAGAGGAAGCCGGTCCTGACGGGGGCAACAAGACTGCTCACAAAGTGGCAAAATCATATGAATTTTATATTGAATAAATCCAGTTTTTAATCAATATGGAACTCATCAGACTCTACTGATCACAAACACACATGAACACAAGGGTGTGCAAACATACGCAGATGCACGCACTCGCGTACTAGGACCATACTAGACTGCACGCTAATCACTAATCGCTAATCAGATTTATTAAATTGTACTTAATTGTGCACGCCTAGCTCCCCACTCGGGGTACTGAAGAGAAAATCGAGCACTTTAATATGAAGATCAAACTTCAGATGATTGTATCCCCTCATATTATTTCTTGAATATCAAATTATTTCTGACAGAAAAAGTTAATTCAAGCGCTCATCTTCCCCGGGTTCCACTAACCGCATTTATTAAACTGTACTTAATGGTGATTTCTTTGTGGGGGGGGGGGGGGGGGGGG